>OV651820.1:14536092-14833592 GCA_927349885.1 Psylliodes chrysocephalus | reverse complement strand
GAAAATTAAAGTAAAAGAGAAGAAAATGACAGAATATGAATATCACATAACCTAATCTTTAAACATGCTCGTTGGTTTTTTGTGGGAAAAAAATTACTTACTGAAATGTACCCCTTGCAAGAAAATATGTGAATATATGGCCTTCTCAAAATACACAATGTTTTACTGAATAATTAAACTATAACTTTCCTTGTGAGATATAAAGGACTTTTTCTCCCCCTTCACCTTAAAATTACCTCAACTCACACATGGCTACCCCCCTTGTTAACTATTTTAAGTATATTAGTCAATAGAAATAATTTTTTGAATAAATGTGACATGAAACATTTTTAGTCACTTGTGTCTTCTATTATAAACATTAAACTAGAATGAAGATATAATAATGCTTGCCATTCTATATGATACTCTTCACAGTTAAACAACCCCCCTTTTAACCCCCTATTTTTAATCAGAATCAATAGGCTTCATCCTCCCTATAAAAGCTTTATTTTTCCGGAAGAATTCAAGTTGATATCGATTGTGGTTTTTCAGTTAGGATTTTATTTTAATATTTTAATCCCTCTAAACCCCCTATTTTTATTCATTTTTTTTTTAAATCAACAGGCACCGTCCCCTTATATAACTTGGTTTTTCCTAAAAATTTCAAGCTAATATTGTTTTTCGTTTTTAAATTATGATTTTTTTAAATTTTAAGCCCCCTTAACCCCCATTTTTAATCAGATTTTTTAAAAATCAATAGGATTCGTCCCTTTGTAGAGTAGGGTGGAGCTTATTTTCGAATTTACCACAAAAAAAATTAGTTTAAAAAAATTATATCTTCAGGTTCCTTTTTGATTTTGAAATTTTACTATTGCAAGAAACCCCCTATTTTTATTTTAATTTTTCAAATTTTTTATACAGATATGTTTGGTGGACTAAAAGGCAACTTTTAAGGCAACTTTTCCACACTCAGGCCAATTTAAAATTCAAATTTCAAATTTTTGCCTATTACGTATTATCTTACATCTTTTTTGATTTTATTTTTATAAAAAAGGAACCTGAAGTTGTTACAATTTTTCAAAAACTTTTTACAGGTGTTTTTGGTGGACTAAAAGGCAACTTTTTCACACTCATGCCAATTAAAAATTCAAATGTTTGTCTATTATGTATTATCTTACATCTTTTTGTTTTTTTTTTAAAGGAACCTGAAGCCCTTACAACTTTTCAATTTTTTTTACAGGTGTTTACGATGGACTAAAAGGCAACTTTTCCATACCCAGGCCAACTAAAAATTTACAATTTAATTTTTTGTCTATATGGTTTCACTCCACCCTGATTTTTCCTGAAATTTTCCAATTAATATTGTTTTTCCTTTTTTGTTTTATGATTTTCTTAATTTCAACCCCTTTTAACTCCGTTAATTTTGATTACGTTTTTTTTAAATCAATAAGCTTGATTTTTCCTGAAATTTTTCAATTAATATTGTTTTTCGTTTTTGTTTTATGAGTTTCTTTTTTAATTTCAACCCCTCTTAACTCCCCTAATTTTGATCGCGTTTTATTTTTAAATCAATAAGCTTCGCCCCATTATAAAGATTGATTTTTCCTGAAAATTTCAACTTTATATTATTTTTAGTTTTTGTGTTATGATTTTTTTAAAGTTTTAACCCCCCTTAACCCCTCCATTATTAACCAGATTTTAAATTCATATTATTTTTCGTTTTTGATTTATCGTTCGGACAAAACACGTGACATCTGACGGACGGACGGACGGACGGACGGACGGACGGACATTTTTAAAAGTTGTTTAAAATTTGATGAGAAGGATTTTGGTAGGGTCCGATTACAATAATTAGAAGAACACAGCTACGTTATCATTTGGCAAAGTAATTAATTGGTTATCGCCGCCTACTGGGGATTTAGTGGAGTGTTAATATTATAGAAATATAGGAAATATTGTTTTATACCTAAAAACTAATTAAATATATTGAGAGTTGTAGATAATATGTATTCGAAATTCCAAGTAATAGTTATGACGTAGCGATGTTCTTCTAATTGTAATCGGACCCTACAACATTTTTTAAATTTCGATGAATATTAAAAATTTTAAAAGAAAACCAATAGTACTCTTCACTTCTTTGTGAAGAGTATAACAAACGTTCAAGACACAACTACAAGTTGTTTTAAAACCAGAAACAATACGTCTTCAGTCTTTGGGAGCTGCATTGCCACCTACTTTCATATGTACCGTGTGCTGAGAAAAATAAATAAATACATATTTATGACCGGCAAATGTAAACATTTGCCTAATTGTATCTATCCATATGATAATTATAATAATTGTATAATTATTGTAAAGAATGTCCTACTTGTAATTTACGATTACAAATTAGTTTATTTCCTACGACTGTTTTCTCCGTTAGTAGCTTTGGGAGCGAAATGCATTAAAACGATTTTTTTGTGGATACAATGAAAGTTAGTAGAAATAATTGACAGAAAGCAATCGAGTAGAATTGTAATTATTTATTTTTTGTTGTTTTATTATTCAATTTTGTTGGTACATCTATAAGTATAAATTCCATTAGTTCGTCAATATTACTGTTTTTTGATTAGGAATTGTAATTTGTTGATTTGTCGGTATTATAATAGTGGTACTTCAATTTATCTATCAGTAAATCATGATCAAAGGCATCAAAATGGAGATGTTACGGTGAGTTATTTTATATTACCTACAATTTATTTTTGATTGGTTTTTAATTAATTTTTAAATATTAATTAAGTTTGATTCACCCTGAGTTTCGAGATAAAAATGTAAAAATTGTCTAATTAGGGAATAGGACAAAACCACTGAATAACAAATACAAACATTTTAAAAACAAATAAACCAATTTTGGTTGCATTTTTTTTGCAAATCAACCTTTTCGTAGAGACAAAAAAATCTCTACAGACGTCAGAAAATGTTTGCACGACAGCTCTCATCACTGGGACATACTACATATTGTTTACCCCTTCCCTCGTACTAAACTACAAGTAGCAAAACAAAAAACACGTTTTGCACTCATATGAGGGACTACAACTTATTCATTACCAGTTACTCATCTTTCGGCTGCATCTTTTGAACTTAATAAGTTGCAAGTCAAATGGCCGTGAATCACCGACACGATATATCACTGCTTTGACACCTTAGGGCTGTATTCACTACAACTTGTATTTATTATTACTGGTATTAAGAATGCAAATATACTTCCTTAATGTAATTTTGAAAGACTTTTATGCGCGTTAGAGCCTTATGTTAAGTCAATTCTGAATTATAACCATAAACAATCCTTGTAACAACTCTCCCATATTGTCTCATATTAATTTGATAACATCGTTGATAACACCGTGAATGCTTGCAATTCGATTTTTGTAAACAAAATTAGTCTAGTAGTTGTTCGTCCTTGATTGGGAAGTAGTATAATGAAAGGTATGATTACAAATATTGAGGATTCCTACGTATTCTCTTGATATTCCAGGTATTCCCAGGTATTTTCCGATGATACTCTTGTGTACACCATTTTTTGGATTTTATTACCACTCGAATTAGCAGAAACAACAAAGTTGGTTCGTTTGAGGAGCCCGCTCCCTCCAGAACCTTCTTATCCACGCTTCAAGCTACCCGGGTAGCTATTCTTGAATTAGAGGGAGTAGAAAACCGGTTTTTTTATGTCTCATTCTTCCCTCAAAATTTCTACTCCTTGAGATTCAATAATAGGTATCTAGGTTCACCACGCTCTACCACACGACAGTCTACCTACGGTAGAATCATTCTAGCCCTTATCTGTGTATTTTCTTCCGTACTCCATTCATTCAACAAGCTACGTTGCTCTGACACCGTACTATTTAGCACGGACCTTATTTTATTGCTCTACTTATCACTTTGTTTTATTTAGTATCTTGGGATGCTCACTATATTTGGAGGATTATCGACCTAGTTCTTCAATTACAAGAAATATGACTATAGAAGACACTCCAGGCCACGTAAACTGTTGGATTATGATGGAGAGTGATGGAAAATTCGTAGGTGCAAAAATAGGATTTCTCGCCATTAAAGCATTCTCTCTCAGAATAAGACAAGGACTACTCACCTAGTAGGAGGTCCTTATAGTGACCAAAGAAGACTAGGAGGGTATTCACAGGAAGGTGGACACAACAAACAGATTACGTTAATGCCTTATTACAATATATTATATAACTATTTTTGTTTTATATATAAATTGTACTAATAGGTCATATATGTTCTTGTCAAAGCTATTAAGAAGAGTGGTAATATTAAGTGGGGGAATATATTAAAGTTTTTTAGCTCAGATATTAATTGTATCATAGCATTATCATTATTAGAACAGTGGAAGAATAGGTGGTTCAAGTCTGCAATACTTGAATTGACAGTAGGGATTCTCTAAAATTCCTATTTTGTTTAGATGATGAGGAAAGCGTCTGTGATTTAGTTTAAGTCGCGTTATAATGGTAGAATAGGTTCTAGAAGTAGAGAAATATAGGTTTGGGATATCTTTTGGAAGGGTGGGATGTATTAGAAAGTAATGGTTTTTTGATCTACTAACAAACTCATTATATAAAGTCGACCATTTGTCCCTAATGTCCTTCTTTACATGTACATATTGTAAATATTGTTATCTGTATATAAATTGTTAGAATAAAGTTTTATTTCCAAAGAACTCTGTCTTCGGCTGTCTAAATTCTACCCGCTGTCCAAACAAACCACAGGAGGGGTTACAACTTTACATTTATTAACGATTATCCCTGTATTTGATCATACAAAGTGAAATTTAAAGGGTTAAATCAGTAAAATTATTGATTTCTTTATTATTATTTTTGAAAATAATTTTTTTATGGGTGTAAATCGGGTTTGTTTTAGTGATAGCAGCGCGCTTACGGTTGAACTTAGGGTTGCCACCTGTCCTTTTTTTGAAGCAAAATTTCCTTGTGACTTTTTTACGGCAAATGTCTTTTTTACAACACATATCTTTGGGACATGGTCTGTACAAGAATATATAAGCTGAGGACTTTTTTTTGTTACAAGCTGGGCGACTTTTTTAAGTTCAGTAGAAGGATGAGGACTTTTTATATACCGGAGCCCCTGTTAAGCATCGTAGTCCTTTATTAACTTTTCAAAAAGGTGACCACCCTAGTTGAACTACAAACAAAGAAACAAGTCCCGCCATTTATTCAAATCTTCTCTTTTTATTTCCCTATGGTATAGACTAGACAAATAAGAAGAAAGGCTAGTGCGTAATCAAAAAGTATTCAGTGGTTTCCTCAGAATAAAAAAAAAGTCTGTCTAGTCCATCAATTACATTTATTTATAGACTGTTATCGTAATCTACATTTTATTAATGTCCAAGCAAGAAAGTCGAGATAAATAAACCACAGCAGACTATTTAAGTAGTTTATACGGCGTGTGTATCGATTTTCGTTTAATTACTCATGCGAGCGGTTAAATTAATAAAGTGATTAGTACGCATGTTTCACCTGCTAATTACCGTTCGTTTGGTGTGAATATTAATAACAAATTTCAGTATTACAGTTCACTTTCGGGTTTGAAAAAAAAGTGTGATACACACGACCGTAGACTCAGAGGATTAAGGGGTCCTACAACCCCTAACCCACTATCAAAACAGAAATATAAATATTTTATTCTCAGTAATACATATATAAACATGTTTACATAGTCGTCAGTACATATAAATGGTAAAATACACCACATTTTACATACATTAACATACAGCATACTCTTATAAAATTTAAAATAAAATAGGATATTTTGCTTTCTGCTGTCAGTGTCAGTGAATATAATTTTTGGTTATTGCTAAAGAATCAGCTCACTCGGACCAGTTGAAAGTTCCAAAATAGCATCCAGGGATACAAATTCAGGATACGCAGAAGACTGCTGTTTTATTATTCGCTCCGTGCGCGACAGCAGCGCCAATTTGTTTTGGTATTAAAGGACTATTTCTGCCTATACTGACAAATACAATTTTTATTAGAATTCGTAAATAAAAAGTATATATGTTAGTTTTAATAAAAGTATATGGATTTGTAAAACAAGTAAAAAATTAATTTATTGTTATTATATATTTCTCCCGCTTAAATTAAAGAAAATTATGTATAATCAATAAAAATTAATAATAAAATATAGGCAGGCGTATTTACTGGAGAATGTATGAGAAGTTGCCTAAGTCTAATTAGTTGTTATTGAAGAATTAGCCTATTCTATCAAAATAAAAAAATACCATTTAATAATAGCGTGAAGTTAAAATGTATAAAAAAGGATTGTTATTTATATTTTCATTTTTGTTTGAAAGAAAACATAGAATGAATGATTAAAACTGGTTTCCCATCAGTAAGTCACAAAATTGCATTCCAGCCACATATTATAATCAAAGCAAGAAATCTTGAAATCTAGTCCTTGCTGAATGAACATTTAAGAATAAAGGGTTATTAAAGAAAATATACGTAAAATGATAATTTATTGTTTATTTAAAACCTTTTAAGTTTCTGATGTCTACTATTTCCAGCATTACTGTTATTATCACAAAAATAAAGGTAATTTTTCTTCTTATTGTACACCAATCCATTTATTTCTTTGATTTAATATTTCCACTTTGCTAGTGAAATTTTTTATATAAGTTCCACTGTTTTTTTTGCTAGTATTTGTACAATTTTTAACACAGCAACTCCGGTTGCTTATTGTGTTGTTTTTACCTACTTTTTTGAAAAAAAAGTTAAATATATACGTGTATTTGATATGCCAAAATTACAAAATATCGCCCTAAAATGCACGAATTATCCGTAGCTAGCGCTAGTATCGCTTTTGCTTCCCTTTCCATGACTTCGCACGGAGCGAATAGGCGGTTGTCATATATTGTATTATCTGAGTTGCGCAGTGTATAAACTGGAACATTGAGATAAAAAGTGCCGACGCAGAGTGAGCGATCTGATTCTTTAGCTATAAACTGTGGCATAGGAATCAAAATGGCCGCGCCCTATGTTGGGCGTGTCGGACCTCTCTCTTGCACCGTATAGTAAAGAAAATCAAAGTATGTGGGTTAATCACATTTTTAACCGACTTCAAAAAAGAAGTAGGTTCTCAATTCGTCGCAATATTTTTTTTAATTTTTTTTTATGTATGTTGAGCGATAATTCCTTAACACGGTGTCCGATTTTAATGATTCTTTTTTTGTTGGAAAGGGGTTTTCAGGGATGGTCCAATATAAAAATTGGGTCCATGAGAAAATCCTCAAACTCTTCATTTTTTATGTATGTTTAGCGATAATGCTTTACCACCTTGTCCGATTTATATGATTCTTTTTTTGTTAGTGAGGGGGTACCTCAGGGGTGGTCCTATATAAATTTGGTTAAGATGTGGTGATGGCATCTGCACGTTTTTGAAGTCGGCTTTTTAAATTTTTAATTTCTAATACTTGTTAGAAGTTGTAATATTATTTTTTATTTATTTTTATTATAAACATGCCGAGGTATAGCGAAAAAGAGCAAGCGTTTGTATTCAAATATGAAAAAACATTTGGCGCAAATGAATTTGCTGGGTCGATATAATACCGCTGCTGATTTCAGTCTTCATGCACGAATGATGATATTTCTGGCATTTGTTCCTGAAGAAGACATGGATATTGCAATCGATCATTTATTTGGAGAATTGTCTAACGAGTTGCAACCTCTAATAGAATGGTTCGAGGATTCATACGTAGGACGTCCTCAACGACAGGGTCGAAGAAGGCGCAATCCACTCTTTCCGATCACATTGTGGTCTGTCTACAACCTCGTTTTGGAGGGTACAGACAGAACAAACAACCACGACGAAGCTGCACACAGACGACTTCAAAACGAAATGTCCATAGATCATCTAACGATATTGAAATTTATTGATGCACTTAAAAAGATACAAACAGGAAGGGACTTGTTTTATGAGCAATTACTGTTGGGCCAGCAGACGCCAGCAGCTAAATAAAAAAACATCGCGATTATGACGAGAGGATTTTAAAAATCGATTATAAAAAGAGAAATATAAACGAATATTTAAAAGCAATATCACATAATTATATTATGAATTCTTAATAATAAAATTAAAAGAGACATTTCAAATATATTATTTTATATGAATTATTACCTACCCAAAAAAAAATATAGTTGGCGTCGAAACGGCCGGCGTCGAATTGTCCTTGCGTCGAAACGTCCTAGACCGGTTATGATATGATATAATTTAATAAGATATTAAAAATGCATATTTTACAGATTAGATAAATTAGCTCTATTGGGTAATTAGTATATCGAATAAAACTTATATGATTTTTTAAACAGATCTAATTTCTTATTGTAGGTTTCATCCGGCAAGTGATCCTTGTTGTCTTATAATAACTAATTTTGGAATTTATTTACAAATGTTATATTATTTATGATAATAAATATCAATTAAAAATACATTTTGTTTTATTTTGTAATGTTTTGATATCACAATTCTTATTAATTTCAAAGCCTTTTCCTATTTGGCTGAATACGATCCTGACAACTGTCAAAATTTTGTAGAGTCGCCTTCAAATTTCATGTAGTAATCAAAGACATGCCCAAAACATGATATTACGTCATATTTGGTGACGTGCAACTGAAAGGCTATGCAATGAACTGTACAATGTTGTTCATTTAAGTTAAATGGCACCTGCATATTTTCCATGTTTCTCTATTAATATAAAAATTGCGAATAATGCAGACACAATAATCTACAATATCGCCCATCGAGACAATCGATTATCAGAAAGAGACAGATAATTTTATGTGGAAATTTCTGCAACGATAATTAGTAATTAGACATCGAATTGAATCGATCGATTGAAGATTTCACAAACGGCGTAGTACCTACTAGTACCGGTTCGGCGGCGGTTCTTGCATCACCCACGCAACCGGAGTACTACTTTCCTTTCTCGTGGAATGTCAACTATCTATGGGATGATTGAATTGAACGGAGCAGCAAAACACTTATAAAAAATTAGACCTACTTACTATATATTATCTACCGGCGATCAGAATTTTTGTATAATTTGAAACTTACCTACTAGATTAGCTTGAAAAAGGAATGCCAACGAAAACAGAAAATCTTTTTTTTTTTTTATGGTATATTCGGGTTCGATAATTTGGGCCATTGGCTTCGTGTTCTGGAATGATGGTACTCTTAACACAACATAGCGTAATATTTCTACACCCCTACAGGCCGGCCTTGGTACTGTTTTCCAGCGCAACTATATGAATATCACTGTTACTTAAAACTATGGAGGCTTAAAACCCAATAGTGAATGGTCGGTGAAAGGAATCCTACGAAGGTGGTTTACCCCACAGCACTTAGGCCTCAATACTAATTATTTTCATTAACAAGGAAAACGAACCGAGGACTCTTGGATTCGCAAGTTCATACTCTTGACCACTGAGCCACCCATCCCCTAACAAAAAATCTAATTCAAATTATTATCCATTTGGAATAAATTACGATTTTCTGCAATTTTCCGAAACCAATGACATCTTAATAAACAACATTATCAATTATTAGGAAAACAGAAAAATCATTTGTATTTCAAACGGCCTGTAGAAGCTCTTCAGATCATCAGGAATTCATTGGTAAGTTGGTGAATTATAGGAAGACTATTATAGAGTGATCCGCAACAAATGTTTCTAAAGTAGGTCTAAGAAAAATTGATCCATGTCGTAGAATATATTCCTTTTCTTTTTAAGGGTCAATTTGTATTTAATTCTGAACCGTGCATAGTTATTACAAACGTAACTCGTATCTCTGTCTTCGTTGGTTATGGGCCTATACTTTGGATTTTTTTTATGGATTACTGTTGTGTATTGTAAACAACACTATGACATACAAAATAATTAAAATAATTTTCCGTTTCCCTATTAGGCATTCCAACGACCTGTCCAAATGGCTACCAGTGGGTAATGACAGTTTAGATATGGCAACCCTGTTGTCATGTTGTCATTAACAGGGTCAATGATACATATATAGTTATATAGATTGCTCAAAGCTGGTCGTTTACGAGCGGCCATATTGCCTGGCAAATATTTATTAATTTGAATCGGTTTAGCAAAAATGTGTTTTAAAACCAATTTTTAGCCTTTAGATATTTAAAAAAAAATAAATGCTTACATTTTTACTTCAAGGCATAAGCTTATGTTTATTTTGAAAAATATGGATAATCAATCTATGTAACTATCTATTTCATTGACCTTGTCAAATCACCAGGTCTACAGGGTTGCTATAATTTTGCAATATCATAACCCGTCAAAGCCACTGATCTGTACTATTTTACTGGATAGGATATAGCGCCCTAACAAACGTTCCGAAAAATTGGCCGATTTGGGCAAAAAATATGGCGGACCGGATGTTATTTAACATAACCTCTATTTACATTTGTCATCACATTTGTCATTTAATTGTGTCAACAAGTAACGATGAGATGTTTTTTTTATTTATTTAGGTAGTATCGAATAGCATTACTATGATATAAACAATAAACGTTCATTCGTGAAGACACAATATGCTTCACGTTTCCATTTTTATATTTTCTTTCATAAAAAAATCAAATTATGGGTGAATTGTCCCAAAGGACATTGCCCGCAAAAGGAATAGAAGACGAACAAGAAGAAAAACTAATCAAATTATAGGTTAGGTATATCAAATTATCCCAAAATTCAGTTATGTGATCCCACCATAATTTGCCCAAATCGGCCAGCAGTGTTGCACTTCCGGTCTCCTTGGTGGAACGGATTTTTAGTATGTTAAATATAGTCTATATCCTATCCAGTAAAATAATACAGATCAGTGGTCAAAGCCCACTGGTAGGCATTCAGTTTGGAATGCCCAATTTGTCAATCCTATACGTTGTGTCTTTTTAAATCTTGGATGGCTATAACAGTCATACATCGCTGATTCTGCATAGAATACTGACAGCCAATTCTTCTTCGTCTTCTTTTTCTTCTTCGCAAACATCACACCAAAAAAAATGTCACTTTCACGTCGTCCTTCGATTTCTTTATGATATATATTTGCCTGGTGAATCTATTTATTTCAAATTTTAATGAATAAAAATATATGTATCTGAGGCGTTGTAAGACAAAGACCAACAAAAAGAAGAAGACGTAAAACAAATCACCACCAGTATAAAATTAACAAATCTAAATTATCTTTAGAGTGTTGTGTATTTAATTGCCGCGTTTGAGAATCCACATCGGATGCATTTTTTACATCTCGAGCGTTTTTTTATCCACATCGACACATCTGTCCCATTACATTTACGTATACTGATTCACGTGATCAAAGATTTACTACATCTCAGATGTATCCGATGTGGATTCTCAAACGCGGCAATTGTAATCACATACTTTGATTACTATACGGTGCAAGGGAGAGGTCCGACACGGCCAACATAGGGCGCGGCCATTTTGATTCCTATGCCACAGTTTATAGCTAAAGAATCAGAACGCTCACTCTGCGTCGGCACTTTTGATCTCAATGTTCCAGTTTATAGACTGCGCAACTCGCCTATAATAAAACAGAAGTCTTCTGCGTATCCTGAATTTGTATCCCTGGAGTGGATGTTATTTTGGAACTTTCAACTGGTCCGAGTGAGCTAACCGATTCTTTAGCAATAAACTGTGACTCCAAAAATAATATTCACTGACACTGACAGCAGCAAGCAAAATATCAGGTGCGTTTTAATCATCCGTTTCTGCTTCCGGAATTGTCGGTTTAGTCGTTTTAACCTGTCAGATTAAAACAAGAAAACCGACAATTCCGAAGCAGAAGCGAATGATTAAAACGCACCTATTAAAAATATTGCGCCAAGATGTAGGCAACACGTAATAAGGGATCAAAATAGCGGAGTTTTCTATCTCCTTTTAAAATGCTCTCAGAAAGCTGCGCAGTGCGACCATTCTCTTTATAGTAAAAGAAAATCAAAGTATGTGATTGTAATGCAGGACTTGTCGCATGAATTTCACTCTGTGTGAAAACTTATATTCAATGATCTCGCATATGGATTTAATAAATAAATGTTAAAAATCTCCACGTGAAATTTTAATAAAAATAATTATAGGATAAGGCAAAAATAATTACAAAAAAAATTACATGTAAAAATAATGTGGCGACGCGACCCCTTATAAAAGACTTTAGGACTTCGCGACTCACAGTTTGGAGACCACTATAGTCTATTTTTATGTATGAGAGAGTATTAAAATAATAAAGCGTTCGTAATCCATAGGCGTATCACTTCTTTTAGTAGACAGTTAAAATATTTTTTGAAGTTATTTCTCGAGTATACACTTATATTTTCACCTAATTAACCTGCTTATAACTTCTAAACAGCTGAAAGTAAAAAAGTGCAATTTTTTCTAAAATGTTTTATTTTTCCACAAGGTATGTTAAGAACATTGTGTCAAACGGGTTATGTAGGTTTAAACTTTGACTTTTAAACAACGTTACGTTCATAAATAATAATTTTAATATAGAAACTACTTCTTACCTACAAATCCAAATCAGAATCGAAATCAGAAGATGAACTGTCGCAACCAATATTTACAATGAGTGGCTCGATCATTTCATCAGTAATATTGTCCAACTTCCACATTTTCTCTTCTTCTTTAATCGAATGATTTACTGCCTTTTCCCAGTTTTCAGGCTTCACATTATGTACAGCCTCCAACAACAACTGTTTAACATCACTCATTTTAAAAGAATTATTTTTTCTTGAAACTTCTCCCTTTATCTGTGCCCATATCAGTTCAATCGGGTTTACTTCGCAATGATATGGTGGTGATCTAACCACCGTCATCCCACGATTTTTTGCAATTTCTTCAATTTCATATTTTTTGAATTTCTTTTTATGAAGGGAACACAAATGATACAGTTCTTTTCTCACAGAACCGGGATGGAACTTAATATTCTTTGAATTTAGCCAATTCTGTAAATCTTTTTTTAACCACTTGGTTGTGGGCATTTTTTCTATAAGTCTCGAGTGATAACTTGCATTATCAATTACTATTATACAGTTCTGAGGAAGAAGATTTATAATTTGTTCGAACCACTCTTTAAAGACATCAGCATTCATGTCCTCATGGTAGTCACCGGTACGAGTAGATTCAAAAGTCAATAAACCACCTTTAACAAAACCGTTTGAACTACCGATGTGTACTATTATTAGTCTGCGCCCCTTTCCTGATGGTGGATTTAAACTGTCAAGAATACACAACTTGGACCTCCTTACTAAATGGAAAACCTATAATCGCATTTTCGGTGAAATTTGTTGGGAAGGTATTTATCTACTTATAATTCGATTACTGTAAGAAATTCTTGGAATTAAAATAAAACAAAATAATAGGTATTTATTGAAAATAATCTTAAGATACGGCTATGTAATCTTTAATACACAGGGCTTTTGGCCTGTCCAAACCTTTTTCTATTGTTCTGTACAGCTTATGTTTATAAAGGACCAATAAAAGACCCAAAACTTGTAATAGCTCTGGTACATTTATTACAATTTTAGGAAATATTTAGATTATTCGGTAAAAATATTTAAAATGACCGTACTAAGTTTTGCATTAGAAATGCTGTTTTATTACTCTCTCATACATAAAAATAGACTATAGTTGTATTTTCTAAAAATTGGATTACGAACTGTAAAGTGGCTTTAAAGGTATTTTTTCTCCATTTTGATCCACTTATTACAATTACTCTAGCATTATCGCTAACACCCCGTAGATATTTTATCAGTGTAGCACCAACGTGCGTCCGTTACAAGAATCGAATTGTAAACTTCCATGAATTAAGTCGTACGATATGTTGTTCGGAATCAGCACGCCAAAGAATCTTTTAACTGCTGGTATTGAACTCTTACGCATTATTATACAATGTGAATGTACGAACGGTCACCGGAAAGTTATTTGTTACGTAACAACTAATGGTAATAAAAGATCTAGACGACCTGTGACCTTGATCACTTTATTCTACGGGCTTGCTGCTTCTGCATGCGTGCCGTGGACCATGGGGGCAATTGAAGAAGACGCGCTACTGATTATTAATTTTTTTTATGGTGTGTTATTAGAGGCGCTGATGCGGTTTGATATTGAAGAGACAGAACCGTACCCAGCGGGGGTAATAAATAAATTGAAGCTGGAATCTACGGAAGCGTAGAAGGACACCAAAATATATATATATTCATTTTATTTTTCAGATTTAGAATTCAAAAAATCAATTTTTATGACTTGTAACTAAGAAAAATAGATTTGTCCACCTGAAATAGTTATTTATGCAACAAGTGTGTAAAGTTACCCTTTTTTGACGAATGTGAATGTTGTCGCACCAGCCGTAGGCGAGTGCGACAATCACATGAGTCAAAAAAGGGACTTTACACACAAGTGGCATACAATATTTTTTCTACTACCGTACACATAATCCACTAATATTAGAAATATAAAAGTTACTTTACTTTACTTTACGCACTAGTGAAAAAAAGTAAAATGTGCCAAAAATTGTACACAGCAACAAAAATAAATTTATTGGAACTTTACAAATTTATAATTCGTACAGAATAAAATGACTAACAAATAAAGAAATATTTAAAAAAATAGGTTTTTAACTCTTATGAGTATTAATATTGAATGTGCAATTATTGCAATTACCAAAACTTAAGGTTTTGGCATTTTCCAGCACAGAGTTTGAAAAATGTTGTGATATTACTTCTGTAACCCTATTTTGAGCTTCGAGTGGTATGGATTTGGCCTTTTCAAGTAAAGAGGTTGAAATATTTTGTGTAACTCTAGTTTCACTGTCGAGTGGTTCCACTAATTCTTCATTAGAGTTGTCAACGGTAAAATTGTAGCTTTGTTTGGAAGTGGATAAATGCTATCGTAAAAAATATAAAAGTTTTAGGTATAATGTGCTGCCTAACAACCCCGGTGGCCTGTTAGGACAGCAACTGATTTTGTTAGGCAACACACCATACGAACACACATCTCGTTGCAAAACTTTACAGAATATTTTAATTTTATACTGAGCATTCAAGCATTTACTGAGGCATTTACTTACTTTGATCATTAAAAACTTGGAATCTGGAGCTTTCAACAGAAAATTTTAGATCTTCTCGTTCAAAAATTTTGGATTTTTTTGGTTTATAACCTTTATTTTTTTGTTTGAGAAACGCTATTAACTTGTTGAATTTCGAAATATCAACGTTGTTTTTATATTTTAAGGTGCTTTTAAGCATAGAATAAATAGACCATAGAGTAGAAGCTTTGCAATTCTTCAATTCATCAGAGAAATATGCTAAAATAACGTTTTCCGAATATTTTGTCACCTTATTCTTCCTACATCATTCTATAAATGCATTGTATTTTTGCTGATAAATATATGCAGATTTTTCTGGCAATAAATTTTCAGTAGCCTTTTGTGCACTGTATAAGATATCTGGGGAGTATTATCAAATTCGCTATCGCTAGATAAATTTGAATCCATATTGATTATGACAGATATAATAAACTGCAAATAAAATTTGAATTTAAGTAAACAAACATTAAAAAGTAAAACTTTTTACCTTCTCAAACTTTATTGAGTTTAAAAAAATGCTAAATTGGATTTAGAATCTAATCTTGAACTTAAGTATACTTTTGTCGTGTTCTGTTATAAGGTAGGTACTAATTAAAAGTTTAGAGATTGACAGTTCTTCTAATCCACACAGTCACGGCCAACTTACTTTTACCAAAATCGACATCCACTGTATGTTTACTTTTAATTAAATCGATGACATTTAGAGAAAATTATAATTAAAATAAACTGTTGATAATTTGTTGGACACTAAATAGATATAAGCAAAAATAATTTATTTATTTGTCTTAGAAGGAGATAGCAAAAAAATGTTGATATAAAATAAAACGTTATATTTTGTTGTTATGTACAAATTTTGTCAAATTTTACTTTTTTTAACTAGTGCGTAAAGAAGTTTTACTTTACGCACTAGTGAAAAAAAGTACAACTTTACACACTTCGTAGAGTGCGTAAAGTACGTACTTTACGCACGGTAGTAGAAAAAATATATTTTCAATAGTAATAAATGTCTTTATTATACCAGCAAAAAATTACACAGTATAAACGGTGAAGTCACTTCAGCTTAATGGCCATTCAACTCAATTATATTACAAATCCTAAAACTAACTTAACCGACATTACGCTGAATGACTACGGAAAAATTAGATTTAAATTAAGAAAATGATTTACACATTAACATTTGCTTAAATACCAAGTGAATATGTTTCTAAAAGAATACTTAAAAGTTAAAAAAATCGATTTTTCTAAATTCAAAGTTGTGACATTTGTACGTTTCCGTATGAATCTTATATGTAGTCTACTCCAAAGTGGGATGTTCAAGGGGGAATTTTATCAAAATTAAGCCTTTACGAATATACTTAAATAAATGCCTGAAATATTGCTTTAATTTTGAGATAAATAAAGCGGTTTTTTTCTTCTACATGCGAAACGAAACATACTAACAGACTGATAACTATAAAGTATGCTAAATTATGCGATAAACAATTACATTAACATTAAAACGATAAAAAAAAAACATGTCACTTAAAATGAAATTCATCATAATATGAAAATTTGTTATTAAAATACAATTTATCTAAGTTATTTTACGAAACAATTAAAATTTTAATTCCTCATTCTTTAAACAAAACAATAATTATAAATATAAATCGATTTACTATCAAGAAGCCAAGATCGTTGTTTGGTTTCGAATTGAATAAGCTGTACGTTCCGTCATCCTTGACTTACATCACACAACTAGGGTTGCCAGATGCTTTTGGCGTATTTGCCACGTTTTTTGACTTGCTCGTACGCGCAATGTTATAGTACGAAAATGCCATGGTTTTGACAAAAATGCCCCTCTTTTTGGGCAAATTCCACGCTTTTATACAAAAATACACAAATCTGCGGGTAAAGGACCTTTTTTTTTTTAAATTTCACAAAAAATGGACCTGATTATATAAAAATGCTTGGTATTTGAACCTAATACTCTGTCGTCACGGTTATTACGCTTTTTACTTTCTGAAATATGGCAAACCTACGCACAACCTCTTATGGCACAACACAAACATTTCTAACGTCTTTATCTTTCACAATAACGACCAGAAGTCGTGTAGTTGATCTTCGGGAATTTTAGAACAACACTTAACTTTAGACTTCAATATTTCTGTAATTAAAAAAATTGTACTTATACCTTTTTAATTCCAAACCCCTCATCTGTAAGAATATATAATGATCTAACTCCAACATGTTATATTGCCTAGCAATGGTCTCACAGGTATCTTTTTTAAATTTTTTTATCAAATTATGATAGAAATTAAAACATAAAATTACTAATCGTCTACATATCCGGGCTAACTCATTCTAGCTTCGCGTCTGCAGGTAATCTACCTTAACCAAAGAATACCTACCCAAGAAGCGAAACTGAATGAGTTTTCGTATGTACCAAAGCAAGGGAACTTAATACACTGGGAAAAGTATGAAAATTAATTAGTTTTTGTCGTTTGGTTCATAAGAATTAAACACATACTAAAGTAACAATGACAGACAGACAATTCTTACTATGTTCATTATGTCAAATAGATTATTTTAATAACGAAATAAGTACTGTAGGTACAATAATACACAATAGCGAAAGCAGATGACCTAGTCATTCTGCAAATTGGGAATTTTGAGAACAATTATGGAACAGTGGTGCAAAGACCATTCACTGTATCAATCCCAAGAAGACAGAAATAATTCTTATCACAAGGAAAAGGATGAAAATGGAATTGAAACCTACACCTAAACCTAAATACGAAACAAAACTTTGCAACAAAGGTGAAGTACCTGGGAGCACCTTTGATAACAAGTTAACATTGAATTCACACTTCAAAAGAGCATACATTACTTATAAACAATTCCACTGAACCGTGAGGCGCACCTGCGGTTTCTCCCCATAGTCGTCACATTGACTTACATGGCTATCATAAGACCTATGCGATCTGATTCTTTAGCTGTAAACTGTGTCACAGGGTTCAAAATGGCCGCGCCCTGTTGGGCGTGTCGGACCTCTCTCTTGCCTCGTATAGTAATCAAAGTATGTGACCACCAACCACCACTAGTTAATCTTTTTCTTTTTTATTGATAGCATAAGGCCTACTACTTCCCAATGCTTAAAATTCTTTTTTTCCAGCTTAAAAAATGTTTTTAATGTAAAACGGTGTACTGATTGGTCGCGAATGGCGCCAAATTTAAACATTATTGTTTTATTAATTTTAATGCATACTATTTAACGAATCGTAGACGTTTTGAGCAAAAGAAAGCCTATTATATACCAGATTTCACATAAATATTTAGCAACTACAAAACGTACAACATTTCTACCTTTTTTCAAAAGTGTGTAGGTACAACAGTACAACCACATAACTGATTGTACAACTTTTTATACAATTGTACAACCAGGAACAACACTGTCGGCTGTAAGTAATAGAGTACTTCCCCGCTTGCTTGGTATGTAACAACAGTGTTGCCAACCTTGAAGACAGATTTTTCGCTCCACTTACCTTATGAAAAAAAATCCCTCCCGTTTAGGGATGCCACCTTTTCATTCCTCAAAACCCGGACCTTTGTTTCTAAAAAAAGTCGCTTATAATTTCATAAACTAGGTCCAGCTTCTAAAGGTCCTCAGACTATATTGTTAATAAACCAACAAGTCTTTTCTAAAAGTAATCCAAGTATTCCCGGATATTCACAATTTGAACTGGATTAAAAATTCCCATTTTGAGTTAACGTTTTCACTTTTCTGTTAAAAATTCCAGCAATACGGGAAATTTCCCTCCGGTTGGCAACACTGTGTAACAATAATAATCCGGAACTTGTATAAATGTAAAAGAAAATCAAAGTATGTGATAAATAGTAAGATATGACACTTAAAAACAATCCTACATAAAAATATTTATTAATACAAGATTACATGGCAACCGGATTCGACTCAAGTACTGACGTATACAAATACTGGGTCTAACGTCATTTATTGTTGTTATTTTTATTCTTTTTAATGTTTATTCCACTTTAATTTACTTTTATCAAAATATTTCTTCATGCACTACAACTAGTTCGATGGATTTTTGTTAGTGATCATAATATTTAATATTTTCTTGTAACAACAATGTATATTAATCTTCCCAGTTCCAATAACGACGAGAAAGATCTTTGACGAATAATTACACAAACGCTTGAAACCATGGAGTTTAAAATAACTTTTCCGCAAACATCGGTTTTATGTTTATTATAAACTTTACTGAACTGACTGCCGTAAAACACATACTCTATCCATAAAACACATATTTTTACAATTCGCGATTAAATTTGTTTTTCTGTAGACTACACTGATCATCAACACGTTTCGTTATAAATTTATTTTTAAGATTACCCAGTATTGAACATATTATTTGCGGTACATATTACACTGAAAGTCTGGAAAAATTATTTCAATAAATTTCAAGATACATTTTTATTGAAAAATACGTTTGGGAAGGCAAAATGTGGCACGTCGTATTTTTTGCTGGCTATTTGTAGTTGGGTGCAAGAGAGGGACTGAACAACATGTACTATGTCCATGTGTTGGTAGCGGCCATCTAACCTGTTAAATTAAAAAAATCATTAAAAAGCCCACATTTGACCGTAATTGCCATTAATCAGAAGAAGACCTATCGATTTTTTGTTATTTTATTTAATACTTCATAACTACTCTATTCTTGAAGTTAACTCAACAGACCTAATAATGAAACCTAAAAAATGTTATATTAAACGATATTGGTCGGTTAAAATTAAGTAAGATACAGCTGTTTCTTCCAGAAAACCTTTGTGCGGGAGATGATTTGAGATGTGGAAATGACAGAAGTATTAGAAATTAAAAATTTTAAAAAACCGACTTCAAAAACGTGCAGATGCCATCACCATATCTTAACCAAATTTATATGAGACCACCTCTAAGGTACCCCTTTACTAACAAAAAAAGAAACATATAAATCGGACAAGGTGGTAAAGCATTATCGCTAAACATACATAACAAATGAAGAGTTTGAGGATTTCCTCATGGACCCAATTATTAGATTTTGACCAAATATATATGGGACCACCCCTGAAGTACCCCCTTTCTAACAAAAAAAGAATCATTGAAATCGGACACCGTGTTGAAGAATTATCGCTGAACATACATAAAAAAAAATATCGCGACGAATTGATAACCTCCTTTTTTTTTGGAAGGACAGGAACCTTTGCTACCTCTGCTTGTAAGGCTGTTTAGAGTGAGCCTGGCATAGAGCTATATCCCGCTAAGTTAGACGATGGCGAAAGTTGTGTATATACACAAGGCTGGTAGAGTAAATACCTCCCTACCAAGCTCCTACCGTCCAATCTGCCTAACATCCTTTCTTTTGAAAACACTAGAGAGCATTCTAGATAGACATATTAGAGAAGAATACCTTCGGGTATGCCCGTCAAACTCCTCCCAGTATGCTTACCAACCAAGCAAATCGATAGATCATGCACTGCACAATCTAGTATACAAAATCGGTCATATAGGGATATTGTGCTGGAAGCATTTCCAGACAGAAGGCACGTTCAATTACGCCCCTCCCCAATCTCTGTTCGCTTCTATTGAAAGAAGAGGAATCGACAAACTGACCTGTAATTGGATCAAAAGCATGCTTGCAAACCAAAACATCATTTCATTACTGCAGGGAGAGAGAGTCACTTTCAGGCCTGCTAGAGGATGTCGACAAGGCGATGAACTTTCACCCCTACTGTGGACCATTCTGGTGTATAACCTGCTGTACGATCTTTCTCGGCAGGAGGTGGATTTAAAATGCTATGCGGACAATCTGGTTATCATAATTAGGAGAAGTACGAAGAGGTAATATTCAACATCCTTCAACAAGTCCTAAATACGATTAACATGGTGCGAGAGAGCAGAAGTCTGTTAACTGTTATTGGTCCCTTCGCCAAGCGAAGAAAGCTCGATAAGTCTCGACAACTTACCTTGGCCGGGAATAACTATTCATTTTGCGGAGGAGGTGAAATATCTGGGGATTATCTTAGATAAGAAACTCGCCAAGAACCCCCAATTGGAAAAAAAACATCAACAAAGCCAGATTATCCTTCGAACCCTCAAAAGGATATGCGGCAAAGCATTATCAGTTCTCAACTGATCTACTGGATTTACCAAATAGTACTAAAACTCATGGTTACGTACGGCTCCGTCGTCTGGTGGGACAATGAACTTCAATGGACGGCTAGAGTAAAGCTGTCTGGAATCCAGCGGTTTCCTTGTCTTGCCATCACTGGGGAAATGTCAACCACACCGACGAGACTATGTTGGACCTAACTCCTTTCCACATTTTACTGGAAAGGTAGGCCAGGATGGTCTCCTATAGACTTTTGAAGCACCACATCCTCGGCACGGTTTGACTCGCTAGATCCCCGACAGTACAGAAAAGTCATACAGCGTCTTCATTCCAGAGAGACTTATGGAACTAAGGAGATAAAATACTCTTCCAGGCGTACCATGCGCTGTACACAGACTGCTCCAAAACTGAAAAAGGAGTAGGTGCGGGAGTTTTCGGTCAGAAGCCAAGTTTTTACACATCAATAAACCTAATCTCTCTGGTTAAGATCTTCCGAGTAGAAATGATTGCCATAGAATAGACCATAAAAATCTTTTCGGATGGTCAGGCAGCCCTCAAGGCCCTGAGCTCCAATTGAGTTAACTCAAAGTTGGTTTGGAACTATATAAATACCCTTGAGTGTCTCGGTACCCGGAACAAAGTTACTTTGATCTAGATTCCGGGACACAGCAATGTGGAGAAGAGCAATTAAAAAGCTGACGCGCTCGCTAAAAGAGGAACCGATTCTGAGTTCATAAGACCAGAACCACTGCTGCGCATTGCAAAGAATACTGCCAAAAGAATTATTTTAAACACTCACGAACTGGAGAGATGCTCCAGGGTTAACTCATTCGAAGGGATTTATTACCAACCCTTTCATAAACGCCTTTTCTCAGATCCTGGAATGGTAACCATATGAGAAGGATAGGTCTGCAACAAACATCGATTCTTCAGCGTAAGAAATGAATCTGCAAAGCACATTTTATGTACCTGCTCCGCTTTGAAAAGATCTAGGTTCCAGATCTTCGGCGTCACCTGACCGGAATCTACCGATTTTAAACAAGTTTCACCCAATTCAACCATGGCTTTCATCAAAAAGTGAACTATAAGTTAGACATGAGCCACAACAGATCCATCTGGGTCGCAGTGGAAGACGATGAGATCGTCCCACTCATCTTCAACCTAACCTAATCTTAAATGATAACATAAAATGCTATCAATTAAAATCTTTATATTTAAAACATCCAAAATCCTCGATATGTTATCGATCAAATTTTAAGTAACAATAAATTAATCAATAATAATAAAAATTAATGAAATTTGGATACATTTTGATCGTTTTATAACCATTATCATTTTGATACTTATTTAGGTAAATAGAATTCATTCTTATCTATTAATTTCTCATGAATTTAATATAATGATATAAGAAATTTAAAAAAATTATTTTTACATAAAATATGTAGATAATAATAAGTATGGCCCAAATTATTATAACGGCCGTATATCTATGATATATTCAACTTATTGGTATACAGTGTGGGTCATTTAAAAATAGAGATCCGAAATGATTTTTTTTTTGTTTGAAAGCTTTAAACAATTTGTTTCTTATAACTGATGCCATGATATACTTAATCGCATTTTTTTATTTAAAATTAATTTTTTTGGATAATAATAGTGTATAGAAAATTCCTTATTGATATTATTTGTAATAATTTGTAATAATAAATACAAGCAATTCCTAGAACCTTGTCAAAAGATAAAACTAAAGTAAAACAAATAATATATAGGTTACTTTCGCACAAAATGTACATTGTTGGTTAATATAAAACACTGTACAAATAGAATGATAATTACAATATCATCCAGTCATATAATCAGCATTGAATACATATAAAAATAGATTTTTATAAATGATTCTCAGATATAATGCCATTAAATCGTCATATTATTATATACAGGCGGTATATCATTAGAGCAGCCGTTAGGACGAGGAACGGAAAATATGAGGGTAATATTTCATTTGATTCAATTAAGTAAATAAAAAAAGGACACTTATATTAAGCCATCCTAACACTCTTAATGATGATGGTCGACGCGTTCTTTAATGGCAAGAATTTCATTTTTACGAGGGTCGCTCAGAAATTGTACTGATTGTATTTCAAGTAATTCCCTCCAACGTCAATAAAGGGTGATCCATTAGTGTGAAAAAGTCCAATATCTCCGCCATTATTAGAGATATAAAAAACATATTTTCACAGGACGGTAGACAGCGTTAAACTACATATTTTAAAATTATTTTTGAATATACAGAGTGTTTAATAACTTCTCTTAGGAACCAACTTATGTTCTTTTTAATGGATCACCCTGTATTTTATTTTATATTTGAATTACCCTCGTTTTTACCATTCTAAATATATAAATTATTATTGGTTTATACAGGGTATTTTGCAGGATATAATCAGTTTTGTATGAAAATCGTATTGAATTCAATGACCTATATCATGCAAAAGAAACAATTGACAACCATTTTTTTTTCTACCACAATTTTTCGATCACGGTCAAATTTTATCCGGAAACACTCCTTTTTTCAATTCGCATCAAATCTGTACAGGGTGAGTCAAAACACAAATACATAATTTTCTCATTTTTTTTAAATGGTTCACTCTGTATTTTATATCATCATTTATATAAACCAGTTAAGTTATACAATGAATAGTTCTGCAGACTGAAAACTGTTGTATATCACAAGCCCGTGTACGATCCTCATCAGTCTCATCCAAACCGAAGAATATTGAATAATCATTTTACAAATTAAAGTTGTCCCGTTAACCGTATAGTTAATCGTAGCGCTAAAAAATAATTGGTATTCAAATCGGCGAATCAACGAGTTGAAATTTAATGTCTTTTTATGGCCTTTTCTAATTGTTCGTTACCCATAAAAAAATTAAATAATAATTGGTACCGATCAAGATGCCAAATGGTTTAACGAACTTTAGATGGGGTCATCAATCAATCACTGAATTGTTTAAAATGTACTGGGTCTGGGTGGTAATCGTGTTGTGTTGTTAGGAGTTGGCGGGGATGCTGTCGGCAATATTCCACGCATATTCATTACAACCACAGTTGTCTCCATTATCTTGGTTCCTCATCATTACTAGGATTATTTATGGAGCACAAAATACGCGTTAAGATATTTTATTTTTTTGCATAAAAACGACGCCCCACACGAAGAAAAGGCCAGAGATATTTTTTGTGACAAATTTAATGAAGAATTCAAAAATGATTTTTAGTTTGAAATATCTCAGTGGCGTACCATTTTTTTCTTTAAATGAATTGAGATCATTACCCGTATGCACGCCAATGATGAACATAAAATTCTTAATTGCATGTCAAAAAATGCGGAATAACTACCTCTTAAAATCCATCAAATTTCATTTCCATATCTTGACCGGTTTCAGAGCAATAAACAAATCGTCAGTTTTTAAGAAAAACTTTAATACCCTGTATTCGGAAAACGAAGCATTTTCAGACATACGTTTATATAGCAAACTGTCATTATTTTTTCATGCTGAATCACCCCCTGAAGTTTGTCGCACTTATTTACTAACAACCTGTATATCATATTAGAAGAAAACTACAAGACGAAGAATGCGACGTGAATAAAAAACCAGGCACGAAAAAAATGGCTAGAAACAGGACGACAAAACCAGGTGACTAAATACAAAAGAAAAAAAAAGAAAGCCAACAGAAGCACAAAATAAGAATCCACTATTTTAATGCAGTTAATAATTACAACGATAATGATCCTCGTTAACGAGAACATTCCACCCAATTTTCTTCCATTTCGTTTTTTTCCCAAGAACGAACCGGTTTCGTTAAGATTTCTTAAAAAAGACAAATTTCAATCGGCGACCACCCCAAAAAACGACTTCTCGGCCAATTTTTCACGTTCCAACAGACAACAATTTCCGACCACATTCCTGGCCGAACCACTTCCCATAATCGTAATCGTTGCGAATGACGTCACGATCTACTGGAACCAAGTGCCAGGCGCAAGGTACTATCCCTGCGGCGTTGCCAAGAATCGATGTGCCGGTTCTCGTTTAAATTTAAATTTTAATAATTTCCTTTGAAATGCAGATAATCTTACATCTTATTTCAAGCAGTATGTAATGTGCTTCAATTAGGAGTTTTTCAAAACACATACTTTGATTACTATACGGTGCAAGAGAGAGGTCCGACACGCCCAACATAGGGCGCGGCCACTGATCTGTATTATTTTACTGGATAGGATATAGCCCCCTAAAAAACGTTCCGAAAAATTGGCCGATTTGGGAAAATAATATGGCGGACCGGATGTTATTTAACATAACCTCTATTTCCATTTGTCATCACATTTGTCATCACATTTGTCATTTAATTGTGTCAACAAGTTACGACGAGATGTTTTTTTTTATTTATGTAGGTAGTATCGGATAGAATTACTATGATATAAACAATAAACGTTCTTTCGTGAAGACACAATATGCTTCACGTTTCCATTTTTATATTTTCTTTCATAAAAAAATCAAATCGTGGGTGAATTGTCCCGAAGAACATTGCCCGCAAAAGAAATAGAAGAATAAGAAGAAAAACTAATCAAATTATAGGTTAGGTATGTCAAATTATCCCAAAATTCAGTTCTGTGAACCCACCATAATTTGCCCAAATCGGCCAGCAGTGTTGCACTTCCGGTCTCCTTGGTGGAACGGATTTATAGTATGTTAAATATAGCCTATATCCTATCCAGTAAAATAATACAGATCAGTGGGCGCGGCCATTTTGATTCCTATGCCACAGTTTATAGCTAAAGAATCAGATCGCTCACTCTGCGTCGGCACTTTTGATCTCAATGTTCCAGTTTATACACTGCGCAACTCGGATAATACAATATATGACAACCGCCTATAATAAAACAGCAGTCTTCTGCGTATCCTGAATTTGTATCCCTGGAGTGGATGTTATTTTGGAACTTTCAACTAGTCCTAGTGAGGTAACTGATTCTTTAGCAATAAACTGTGACTCCAAAAATAATATTCACTGACACTGACAGCAGCAAGCAAAATATCCGGTGCGTTTTAATCATCCGCTTCTGCTTCCGGAATTGTCGGTTTAGTCGTTTTAACCTGTCAGATTAAAACAAGAAAACCGACAATTCCGAAGCAGAAGCGGATGATTAAAACGCACCTATTAAAAATATTGCGCCAAGATGTAGGCAACACGTAATAAGGGATCAAAATGGCGGAGTTTTCCTTTTAAAAGACACTCAGAAAGCTGCGAAGTGCGACCATTCTCCGTATAGTAAAAGAAAATCAAAGTATGTGCTTCTAGACGTCAATAACAAGCATTTTCAGTCCGGTTTTACTACTCCGGCGTAGGAAATTCGTTCATATGGCCAGATATTAACCTTTTTCAATAAAATTTGGGATATAGTTTAAACGCGTTTTTTTTTCTACAGCTAAGATGATATTGCAAGCATTTTTTGTGTCAGCGAAAGAGTTGATGGACAAAAAAATGCGAAAAGTGATTTGTTTTTTAAAATAGGTGTAAAATCGAAGCCAAAAATCGAAAATTGGTTTAACTGCTTTCAAAATGTTTGTATAACTCTTAAATGAAAGTATTGTCCATGCAAGCATTTTTTATTTAATGATTCTACTCCATTCAGCCTTTAATTCATCCTGGGTTTTCGAGAAAAAATGTCAAAATAGTCGCTGGTATAGGAACAAAACAGAGAATTGCCATTTGCCCATTCCTAGACGAACATTCTAATTAAATGTCTTTCATTTAATTCATGCTATAACTACAATTTAATAACTATCTTTAACACTTGTTTGAAAGTATAAAACAATTATTTTATTTATTCAGCAAAATATATTTATTATTTACTGATATGTAGATAATATATCAATGTTTAGGGTTATGTTAGTATTAGCTGATATAATGTATTATCCTTATCCTATAATTGGTGTAAAAAAATGGACGAATAACTTTAATTATTACGAAATCTTTTAACTATAAATACTATAAAAATTTCCCTCTTGTTAGATTTTACCAAAAGAATTAAATTAATATTTCCGTAAAACAGCCGAAATTCCTAACGATTTGACAACGCCGCACTCTGATATCCTAGCTGGTACTTTCGTGAGTGGTACTCGAATAACAGGAAGGTCGTTTACACTGCGGTACTGTTAGGTGCGAAGGAAAAAAACGTTGTAGCTTGAGCTCTAAACTAAAAAGGCCTCTTCTCCTCGGTGTCTTGGTTTTCATTGACGTATTGGAATGCCTGCGGGGCATTGAGGCCCTCAATACGTGGGGCCGAAACAATGATACAAATCGATGTTCTTTTATTAATATCGTAAATAAGACAGGCCATAATTGATAAAATATTTAATTAAAAAAAAATAAGTAACTACGTCAAACTTTACTTAATTTAGTATAGAATAAAGAGAATATCAAACGTTATCAATTACTTTTATAACTGGTCGTTGTTATTTAGTTTTGTACATATTGTTAATTTCTTCCTAAACACATTATTAAGAATTTTTTAAATCTACAAAGCTGTATGCTAAACTGTTCCAATTTTTCTTGCAATTGCAGAAGATGGTAAAATTTATTTAATTTGTTGCTCACTAATATATGTGATGGACCAATTTCAGATCCCTATCCATATTAAAACATAGGAATTTTACGCAATCTTTAAAGTTTAAAATTTTTATTAGATATATTATACCGGGTGTTCAAATTAAAGTGTTACAGTTAAATACCGCCGAAAATCTGCATTTTAGAAAAAAAAGTTTCAGACAAAAGTTTTATAGTTTTTTGGGAGAAACATTTTGGCCATATCGAGGTGGACTTTGTTTTTTTTTAAATTGGAACCTCATCTTTTTTTTGCATATCTTTAAGGAACATAAAAAAAATAAGAAACTTTTGAGGGAAATATTTTTTTATTGGACTTTTACTTTTTGAGTAACAGTAATTTGAAAATTTAGCTGGACGAAAAAAAGTTGGCCATATTATGGTTAGCTATAAAAAACGATTTTAGCCAAAAATGTTTCCCTACAAAACTATAAAACTTTCGTCTAAAATGTTTTTTTTTTATAAAAGGTGGTATTTAGCTGTAACACTATAATTTGAACACCCGGTATATTTTAAAATAGAAGCGTTCAGTTTTATGAACCGGTTAATTTAAATTGATATAATAGAAATTTGCCTATTTCCGACTTGACAATTGCCAAAAAAAAATTTGCCTAGCTCCATATTTCTGCTTAGGTTAATTATTTTTTTGTGTTACAATCAAAGTTATATATGTTAGATGTGAAGAAGAACAAGAAATATTGTAATAATGTATTTGTTAAAAAATAACGTTTTTCTTCTCTTCTGTAAAATTTTCAAAAACGAAGATAGGCGACGCTAAGAATTGGGGCAAGTCGTTAATAAAAAGTAGAAATATTAGCGGTCACAACCTAGATCCTTGAGGAATTCCCAAAACAACAGGTTAGTTGTTAGTTAGTTTGTTTGTTCTTCACTGTAACAAATATCGTTTGATTGGTAATAAAACTAGAAAGCCATTCTGATAAAACTCCCTACGTTAATTAGGTTAGGTTAGGTTAGGTTGGGTTAGGTTAGGTTAGGTTAGGTTAGGTTAGGTTAGGTTAGGTTAGGTTAGGTTAGGTTAGGTTAGGTTAGGTTAGGTTATGAAAAATAAAATGACAAAATGATCAATGTCGTATGTTTCATTTCATTATTAAATGATATATTTTCTCCAATTTGCTTGGTATATTGGCCATCCTATTTCCCTAAGTTGATGTAACTTTTTAGTGACTTAAGTTGGCGAACACTTTGCAATGAATTGTGAAATGTAACACATAATCATTTTCTCTTTTCTGGAAAGCACTTCTTGAGGAGATTGAAATCTCCAGACGTTGCCTTTTATCGCCACGTTTTTTTAAAGCTTAGACTTTCCGGAACACTTGTTTTTCTGCTACCTAATAAATACCGACAACCTTACTCCAAGAAGGATAATCAAGGAGTATCAACCGTTACATTGAAGTTTGGGACATTATTCGGGTTTTCCAAGAATAAAAAATTAATTAAGTGAAGGATATCGTTTTTTTTTTTTGTGTTAGAGACCCCTTATGTACAGTCTGTAAAATAAAATTGTAAATAGTTTGTTTTGGTTTGCTCTTTATTTATCCAACAAGTCACTGTCGAGGGTTACAGCAACAAGTTACCATAGGTTTCATCTTTTCCCCTTTAAATTAAATAAAATAATGGCTTTTGTTGTTGTTGCCAAACGTGCCCCATAATTTGACGTTGGGCACCTTCTGCTTTAAACCTCGCTAGTACCCAGCCACGTACCCACGTCCTAAGTATTTTTACAAAAGTATAAAAGTTAGTTACAAATTGTCGAAATTTTACCTTAGTCGGTTATGAGTAAGTAAGGTTAGATTTATCCCTAAACATTGTGGCCTCTTCGGTCTATTGTATTTCCCTGGTTCTCCGTATTCAGTTACAAACTACCTATGTTTAAATAGTTCTGTGTTAGTTAGTTTTACTACGTTTCCTACCAAATTTTCCTACAGCGCTCTTTCCAGTTTTAGACCAAAAAGGATGTGTCGCCACCTAGCTAGAGCTTCGCATTCGAAGATAACGATGATGATGTTTCTTTCATGCAGTATGCATTCAGCAGGCATGCGTTAGTTTGGTCTCATTGGCAGGAACTTACTGATTCTGTGTCCTCTTATCTTACGCTAATGAGTTTTTGTGTTTAATGGTTCACTGCCTATCAAGCAGAGGTTTTACTTATCGCAAATACAGGTTGGGGTCCTGGTAATTTCCTTGGATTCCTTTTTCTCCTGGTACTTATGGTAATTTCAACTTATTGCGCATTGCTAGACCATTAGGTCGTGTTTCAAGGCTGTTCCAGGCCAGTTTTGACTTGGGACAAGGGCCTAAGGGATAGAGAATGTGGCAAAAAGGACACGATATAGAATAATCAGGAACGGAGTAATCAGGCGAAAGTCTACTTGCTTCAGTATCAAAAATACCTGGGATATGCCCCAGGATGAAATGAAAAATAAGTACAGTTTTGTGAAAAACTTCAAAACCACAGAGCTGGGCTGCAAGAAAGAATGGAGCCAAGAATCTATCGAGCTTGCAACCGAAAGACATTCTATACCATAGAAGGAACTGGAATAGGAGTGTATGGGCATAGAACCAAGCACTCCGAAAGCTTGAGAAAGTACCCAAGCAGCCATCAAAGCGCTGAGCGCTTACGTAATCAGCTCAAAAATGGTCTGGAGATGCCTAGAAAAACTGAATAAGCTAGGCGAGAAAAATAGAGTTACTCTCACTTGGGTCCCGGGACATAATGGGGTACAAGGTAACGAGATTGCAGATAGTATTGCAAGGAAAGGGGCTCAAATGCCCTTTATGGGACCTGAGCCGTTCAGCAGTAACATAATATTAGGAGAGATTAAAAAAGAATTGGGCAGTAGAAGAACCGATAATTGGAACAATCTCTTGGGGCTGATACAGGCTAAGATACTTCTGGGTGAATATAACCAGAAAAGATCGGGAGCCTGAATCTGCCTGAGCAAGAACAGGCTACGTATTGTTACAGGGATCCTTACTGGGCATTGCCGACTAAAAGGACACCTTGGTAAACTGAGAATAGTAGAGGATAGTGAGTACAGATTCTGTGAGGAGGACGAAACCTCCATTCACATTCTAAATGAATATGTAGCACTCCAGAATGTAAGGCCACTATACCTAGGAGCACATCAAATAACTAACTTGAAGGCACTCCAAATCCTACACTTCCTTGAGAAGATAGGAATGGAAGGGTCGTTATAGGCATTGAGATATTTCCTTGCTGCATTAGCGACAGAAGGGGGCACAATATATCTTTTAGGTCGCAGTGTATTAACATCCTATTCCCAACATAACATAACAAGGCTGCTTGGCTGTCTGAGAAAATTAATATAGTTTATTCTTCGTTAGGTCATTTTTTGCGAAATGTAGCACAAACAGCAATTTCTCTAGCACTCAATAGAAATTGTCGCTTTTTATTGCTGCAAAAAAAATTGCGAACTGTAAACTGGCTCTAAACTTCTTGGAGTTGGGTAATGTGTTACCTTGTATATTTTTTGTATTGTTTATCACTTAATTAATCTCTTTCCCCAATCCAAAACCAGTGAGATATTCCGAGCATTTGAGAAGCCTCGGCGTTTCTATTTCCTTAGGACTAAAAGAGTTTAAAACTAGTTGTCAAGAACCGCTCGACTATGCTATTAATTTAATTTTTTTATTATTTACATTTACCACTGGTGAATGGAGGTTCCTTCTGGACTCCAGGATCCTTTGGCTCGTGACAGTGCTGCCTTAATCCCTTAATTGTATATTAACAACAGTAGCTAAAGACCTATCAGTAGTTACAAATGGTCTTTAGGCAAGTTGGTTGTTACATTTCCCTGTCTTGTGTCCTTTTTTCTGTCTTTTATATTATTTCCTGATGATTCCAATTGCCTCATACATTCATATTACTATTTTATTTTGTTTGGGATCAATATTTAGTTAAATTTAAAAAGTAAATATCCTATTAAAGAGTCTTGTTGAACTGAATTAGAAATTTTCGAGTATCTTCGTTATCTACTCGCACGTGAATATGAAAAATACCTCTATAAAGTACTGGAGCAGAAAGTACGATTTACACTTCGTTGCGTCCTAAAGAAAAAACAATATAACGACACAGGTATCCGGAATATGGCCTACTCATTAAAATAAATCAGTCGATACCAAAATAGATCCAGCAAAACGAGTTCGTGTTATTATTTATTTAATGTGACCAGGTTGGTGATGGTACCTTCATGAAAAACGTCTACCTGGTTATGCTGTACTTAATCGTATAATAATTATTTACTTATTTTGGAGAAATTTGGTATTTTAATAACTTTCGGCGATAAGAATATAAATATTTAGACGGTTTAAAATGTATTTATTTTTAGAATATTTAAAGTCGAAAACATATATTTAAAAATTTAGACGATTTACGTTGAAACAAAATATTTTTCATGTAGTTCAAGGTGAACACAAAAAAAAATTACTTCAAATCGTTTTGAAGTTTTAGAATCAAAATATTATTAGTTTCCAATAACCAGTTTTCGATTAATTTCCTTGTGTGTCTCCATCCAAGAAAACTCAAATATTAATAAAGAGAAAAATACTAAATTTTAAACATTAGCTTTAATCCATTCTCTAATAAATTGATCATATTTTGGGAATAGTCGGAGTATATAAGGGATACTGTATAGGGGGTCATTTTCTAATTTATGGAATATATCTGTTATTCATGCTTGGAGAAGAAAATTGGCCCAACAAAAGTTGCTTGTGATATCATTCTCTATAATTTTTGTTCCATATATAATTTCTCTAAAATGGACAGTGATGGAAAAATTTGAGGAAACATCAGATATAATAAATTTGGAAAACACCTTTTTACTTTTAGATAATAATCATTACTAAAGGGGTCATGGATAAAATATGTCTAAGTGCTTTACGTTAAATATTCACATTTTTAGGCCAAAGGGACGTACTAGTAAGCAGGGACAGTTTCTCCATTGGTTCATTTGTGCAGTGAACACCCAGTTAAATTTCATAAAAACACATTATTTTAATATTACATAAATAACATAAAAATATAAATTTAATTTTAATATTGTTATTTTCATACGTGTTAATCTATATTTTTTTGTACATCATTGTCCTCTGGCTGATCGCGTCTCTGTGTCACAGTATACCTAAGTATACTGTGTATACTGTGGCGCATTATCATGAGAGCCTAACACGAGTGAGACGATATGCCGAATGCATATAGCTAAAAAGAGAAGATAACACGCCAACAGATCCTTCAAACTGTCAAAGAACACATTAATTGGCGCGCCGCTCACAAACAAGGTTGCCAAACCAGTATTCCCAGTCTAGTACAATTCACACGTTTGTTTGATCTGTTTACAGGCACAGCATAACTTTAAAAATAACCATAGGAATAGAGTAAGGGTTATATTTTAATATTTTATCATTCCATTTCTTTTATTTTGCATAATAATTATTTTTGTCTAATTATATTTTACCATAAATATGAGACACGAGAAATTGGCTGAACACTAGTTCTTTTTGGTCTTAATAGGTTGGTAACATTTTTCGTTAGAAATTTGTCAGTTCTATGTTCAAACTGTCACTTTAAAAAAAAATAACTTGTTTTTTCGTCCCTTGGCCCTTTCCGATTTGATTTTTGGAAGAAGATGGCCGTTGGGATTTAGCTCCGCATTGTGTTAAATAGTGTTGAGTAATAATTAGTTTCCGAGCTTTTTGTTTTGTCCAAGGGCCCCCGTGCCAATGTTTATGTTACTTTTATTTTGGATGAACCTGGTTTTTGACCAAAATCTGAGGCAAGTGAGACGCCGAGAGATACTTTCTTCTACGTGTTGCTGGATCCCGGTAGCAGAGAAAACGCTCAAAAGAGGTAAGTCATTTCCTTTGCTGTTCCTGCATTTTCTTTGTCTGACAAAACACTCATATTTTAATATATATATATATATATATATATATATATAGGGTTCTTCCCAAGAGAGCCACATCAATCGTGGGTGGTTATTCTCAGAAAGCTACAGAATGGAATTCTGTCTTGCCAATATGTTGGTCCGTTTTATTTATCCTGCTAAGCAGAGATTTCCTTTTTATTTCAAACGTTCTTACGATGGTCTCATGCCACAAGCAATCCTGTAACATGATGAGCTTCGGTGTGCAGTGAACCTAACAGAGAGCTCTTTCTAGTGCCGCTGTCAGACCTAGGATTATATTTTGGTATTAATTATTTTTTCTTTAATTTTAACAATATGTGCGCAATGTCTATTTAGACACTTTACTTATATTTTGAAACGGGTGTTTCTTTATTTTCTGTATGATTTAGTTTTAAGAATACTTTTTGTTTCTTTTATTTACAACCAGTTTGTAAATATTATTTTGAGTACTCAAAACAATATACCTTAATTTTAACAAGATGTCTCGGATAGGTATAAATAAACCTTCTTATTTTATTATTCATATATTTCTCCAACTATTGGCGAATAAATTGAAAGGATATTCTCAATTACACCATTTCTATTGACTATAGAGTTAACTGTTTAAAAATGAATTGAGTATTTTCAATTACATTGTTTCTACCGTTTATAAATTTAATGTTGATAAGTGGATTGAGAAAATACTTCCAATTTTATTACTTTTAGAGTTTGATTCATCAAATGAATGGGGTAAATATTGTTATATCATTATTTCTCTTTTGGGCAAAGAACGTTTGTATAATTTAATGCTCATCTTACAAATTGAGAAAATATTGTTAATAAATCACTTTCATTTATTTTTCTATTAATTCAATTTAAATTATGTATGACTTTTATTTCACAGAATATCATGATCATCTCTACAAGTGTCTATTTGCAGATTCATGTATTTATGGTTTAATTATTTAAATTTTATTTACTATGGTTTCTGAATTTACCTTTAGATTTTAAAAACTTCTTTATCAAATAATACCAAATTTTTTAATCTATAAAAAATTCAGTGGCGTTCATCTATGGTTTAAATACTCTTTTTTGTATTTTATTTAAGTGTATCTAAAGTTAATTTAAAATAATTAAATTTCAAGACAACAAATCCTTACTTTATGCTACCACGGTAGAGCTGCTGTGCTGTATATAACCTAAACTCTTTGTCAAAAAAGAAAAAAATAGGTTACAAAGTTGAATATTATTGTTGAACTTTTTAAATTGTTTATTTTACCTTATACATTTTTTTCTACTCTTCTTTATGTGAAGAGTATTATAGGTTTACTTTGTCTGTTCGATGTCATGTTTTTTGTCAAAAAGTCAAAAACGAGAAATGATATGTTGAAAATTTTAAGCAAAAATCAAGCTCTATAAGGGGACAAAGCCTATCGATTTTTAACAAATCTGATAAAAAATTGGGGGTTAAGATAGGTTGAAATTAAAAAAAAATCCTAAATTAAAAACGAAAAGCAATATCAATATGAAATTTTTAGTAAAAAAGAAGCTTTATAAGAAGATAAAGCCTATTGATACAGAAAAAAATATGAATATATTGGGGAGTTAAGGGGGGTTAAAATATAAAAAAAATCCTAACTGAAAAACTTAAAATTTTTAGCAAACATCAATCTCTAAAAGGAGAAGAAGCCCTTTCATTATAAAAAAAATCTCATTAAATATGGGGGATTTAAGAGGGGTTGATATTAAAAAAAAAATCAAAAATGAAAAGCGATATCAACATGAAATTTTTAGTAAAAATCAAGGTCTATAAGGAGATAAGGCTTATTGATTGTGAAAACAATCTGCTTAAAAATGGGGGTTAAGGGGCTCTGTTAAACTGCGAAGAGTATCATTTAAAATGCCAGGCATTATATATCTTTATTCTAGTTTGTGTGTGTGTTATATTATGTATTGTGTTGGAACTGATCTTATAAAATAAACATTTAAAACATTTTAGTTCTTATTTTATTTGCCAATAAAAGGTATTTAAAAAATATATTTTTTATTTGACATCTGTGACAATTTGTGAAAACAATAAAAACTAAAAAATGGTAGGTAAAGTTTCATATAAAATTTTTACACAAAAATCAATGTCAAGGTTTTTTACATAACCTGATATATGTTTAAAAATAATCTCAAATTATGAAGAAAAGTCAGTTTACTAACTAATAATGTTTATAGATGGTTTTCAACGTATTTTAAAAAAAACAACACTAACCAAAATATTCATTAATTAATAGTTGTAGTGCTTGAAAACAGTATGATGTTAATAATAATAACTACACTTAATACAAACTCAAATAATAAAAAAACAGTGATATTACATATGATAAAATTATTGGAAAAAGTGAACACCCAATTTAAATTACCACAAGCCGCCACTGCTAGTAAATAATTTTAGGTCTTCGCCCCTCATGAATGGGTAAAAATAAGACAATTGCGAACCACCTCCCCCAAATGAAAAAACGTAAGAATTTTTTCAAAACTTTTATAAAGTATTAAAATTAATTTAAATTAAAAATATTTTAATGATTTTGTAAGATTTAAAATATCCTGCGCTCCCTTTGTCAACAAAAATAATAAAACCTTGAATCCCCCGGACCCAAAGCCTGCTTACGTGATGCCTGAACGCCGCCCTCCCCTCACGGATGACTCATTATTAATTAAACACCCTATATATAGAAATTCCAGAGTACAATTCTTTATCATTTTTCTCACAACTAAATATTTTACTGTTTACTGTTATCATCAAACTATCATCACGCAAGAAGGACCTGCTTTTTAAAATTAAATTAAATGTTATAAATTAATTTGTTTTATCACTAAATTTTTCCAATTAAATGTTTTGTTATGGTATTTCCAAGATATATGACATTGAAAAATCATCATTATTAAGGAATACTTATCGACTTTTGTTTTCCTGGATTTCCATATTTATAATTGCAATAATTTATAGAGAAAAACTTGAAGTTAATACATATCATTTTTTTAAATACAGTATTTTGAGCAAAAGATGCATAACACATCCAGGGCCGTTCTTAAGAGTGTGCAGGCAATAAGGCGGCCAAACAATTTTATACTCGAGGCGTCTTACATTTATTGTATATTTGGTTGTCTCCACTTCCGACAAAGAAAAATCCTTGCGGCCGCCGTTTAATATGTTAAAGAAAATTAAATTTGTCAATTTGAATATTCTAGAGCAATTTTTTTTCTTTTTTCATTCATTACTTAAAAATATTTAATAATTTAAAAAAATAAAATAACAAAAGTGAAATAAACGGAGTTTTGGTTTTTATTTTCTACGATATGGTGATTAAAATATTATTTTCTTAGTTGACAGATAAAAGGTAAGTAATTTTTTTAATAAATTTAATATCCCGATATTATAATATATTTAAAAAAATGCGTGTCTTGAAAGTATTTGGCCTTAGATACATTTGAAAATACAAACAGGATTAGGACGTTCGATAAAAAGACAAAACAATTTTCTGGAGCAAAATACAAAAAAAGGAATTTACAAAAAGAATAAAATAAGAAAATTAGGGGAATCTTTACAAAAATTATTAAAAATTGAACCAATTCTATCAACGTGGTCATAGAGTGGAGATATTTTTCAAATCGAGGATGTGAATGCAGAGGATACACCTAGAGTATGTGAGCTTGAATAACGTAGGTACAGTCTGTTCGCTATACTTACGCGGGTTTCGGATTAACAAAATTATGCAAATTAGTCATTGACCACCAGTTCCAATGAGCCACTTCCCAAGAAATTAGGTAAAATTACCGTAATGGTAAGATTTAAATTAAAATAACATTAGGGTAGGTCCTAAATTTGTTACAAATATTGCAGTTGAATTGATTCTTTGCAAGTCTTGACATTGTATGTATATTGTAAATTTAGTGGAAATTTTAAAAATGTCTAGACGTGTGTTAGATGTAGATAGTCTAATGTGTAGTGTACATAAGTATTTTACGGATGAAAAAGAAAATGGCGGTCCTATAAAATCAGTAATGTCTGTACAACAACGCGTATGCGATGCTCTAGGAATTAGTGAAACCAAATTAAGAGGAGTTACAAAATCACAATAGTGAACTGCCGAAAGAAGATCATCGCAAAACTCGCCCATCATTGAAAACGAAAGATATTCCAGATGGAAAGAAATTTGAAATTCGTGATACCATTTATCGAATGAGGGCCAACAAGGAACATATGACCTTAAATACAATTCTCTCGGAATTAATAGATAGAAAATTTGACGACATTGGCAGAACAAGTCTATGACAAGTGATACATAACTTGGGTTTCAAATGTCAAAAGGAGGATAACAGAAAGGTCCTTTGTGAAAGAAGTTCTGTCGTGCACAAGAGAATTAACTTTCTAAGAAAATATTCCAAATTTAAAGAAGAAGGGGCGAATTTTATATATTTAGACGAAACATGGATATTTTCTAGGGGTGCAATCAAGAGAATATGGCAAGATGATAACGTAAAGTCCATCAAACATACCGATGGAGAAGGGAAGCGACACATAATTTTACATGCAGGAGGGAAATCGGGTTTTATAGAAGGTGCTGATTTAATATTTTCATCTAAATCAAAATCCAGTGACTATCACGATAATATGAACACATAAATGTTTGTAAAATGGTTGCATATGAAAAACTTCTCCCAGGTTTAAGTGAGCCCAGCGTAATTATTTTAGACAATGCAACTTACCATTCTGAAGTATTAAACAAAAGTCCAACGAATTCTTGGACTGTTGATAAAATTAAAGAATGGTTGACAAAGGAACATATACCATTTCCTCAATATATATTAAAATCAGAATTATTACGATATACACGCAAAACCAAAAACCTTTGTTGTGGATCTGATTATTGAAAGTTACGGTCATCAAGTTTTACGTCTGCCACCTTATCATTGCCAGTTTAATCCCATCGAATATATATGGGAAATAGCAATATTATGACCAGTGTTGCCAACTATCAATATGTCAATACAGTGTTGCCAACTGCCAATATGTCAATCTGTGAAATGTAAATCTGTCATTCCAGTGTTGCCAACTGTCAGCGGTCAATACAGTGAGTCATCTGTCAATTGTCATGTGAAACCAGTGATACCAACTGGCAAGAGTGTTTCCAACTGTCAGTAGTCACCAGTTGACAGATTTACAGTTGACATATTGACAGTTGGCAACACTGATTATGACAACCATATTGGGCCTAATGGTTATAGTGACGGCGAAAAGCACTTTCAATTGCAACTCCAGAAGTGTGGCGGAACTATATATCCAAGTGCGAGAAACTAATAGAAGATTGGTGGACTCGTGAAAATAAAATAAACGAAATAATAACAATTAATGGTGATGACAGTGATGATGATGACGATTATGATATTTTGGATGATAATGACTGATTTTCATTTTTGTTGGCAAGTTCAATTTTTTTATTTTTCATTTGAAATTCTCTACATGGAACAAATTTTTATGTTAGAAAATATTTTATTTGAGCTAAATAACCCTCTTATTATACATATTTTCTGTGTGAAGTGTAATATAAAATTATTATTAGGTTTATAATAGCCACATTAGACTGCATTAATGAAGAATTTTAATTGTGCTCTCAATTATACAAAATATTCTCCATTATTATTTAATTAAAAAGTTGTACATTATTTTTCATTTCATTTAACCAGTTGATATTTCCCCAAAGAACAGGTCAAACTTTCGGATACTTACCTGGAAATACTCATAAAATTTTTAATCCGAAACCCGCGTAAGTATAGCGAACAGACTGTACTCTCGAGGATACTCTGATATAAAACCAGACGGACCCTGCTTAGTAAACCTACATAAAAATGTTTATTTATTGAAATGTACATTTAAAAAAATAAAATTATAGAAACAAGAAATAAGTCAAATATAAATTCATAGAAGCAGTACTTACATTGAGTACCGTTTGTATGTGATAATTAATAAAAAAAATAATAATAATTTATAAATTTTTTTTGTGTTGACAAATTTTAATAATCCTTCCATGATATACACAAGGTGTCATTGAAAATTTTGACGTAAGGGTAGCTTAAGGCGAAGTGAAAAAGGGTAGTGTGATGACGTCCCCCAATGCACTAAATTTAAAGATTACAACTTAAATTTTCCTAGAAATAAAGCCATCCGAAGTTTTCGTATGGACATCCTGTATACAATTCACATGTTTCTAAATAATTCAAAATAAAAGTTAACGTTATCAAATGATTAAACAAAATTTGCAGTAGCCTCAACATTTTCAAAACATTCTAATTTTAATCTATCTTTAATAAACAAAAAGCATCTGTTATACTGTTATTCAATGTATTATTCTATTTAATTTCACTTTAGTTTTTCTTCCACCCACAACAAATGCCTTTTTGTCAATTTTGTTTCATTCTTTATTTCGACTAATTTTTCAAAATATTGCCTATACAGTTACACGGAAAAAAATGTGACTAGAAAATTTTACTACAATGTTGTAGTAGTAGACTTGTAGAAAAATACTTAACAATTTGTAGAAAATTTTACTACAATTTATAGTTAAAAACTATTCATTATTGTAGCAATTGAATTGTCGAATAAAATGCTACAACAATAGGAAAGAAGTCCACAATGTTTAGTATATTTGTACTATTGTTTGTAGAAGTAGAAATTTATTACAATTATCGTAATTACTACTACTAACTTCTGAAAAAATTTGTACAAATATTAATAATTATCTCTACAAAAAATAGTAATTTTCTCTACAAAAAATAGTAATAATTTACATCCCTTCTTATGAAAAAAATTCAATTTTGTTCAAAAATATTCTATAATATTGTAGAAATTCTAAGTCATGTGAGCAAAACAGAATTCTGCTATTGGCCAACGTTTTCTGACGTCGATCATAAATGGCCAGACAGCAGTAGCCGTTCGCCATGTTCACATAACAAAGCATGGTACATATACGAGTACCTATAACACATTATTATATTATAAGCACCGATGCGTTTAAGAAAATTTTAATAATAAATTATATTGGTGGTAAGTACATTTATTATTGTTTTTGAATAATTTACCTTTAAATAACTAATTTAAATAACCTTAGTAGATTATTTTAAAAAAAATAGTTGTGGCCAACGATCGAATGTTGTGCCCAACGATCGAATTTTGTGCCAAGTTCAATGATGTTTTTTTGTCTTAATTGTGACATACCTACTTTCTTATTTTTGTTAGTTATTTGACTTAGTCATTTAATATCCAAATCAGTGTAAAGGTGATAAATATCCCCGTTTTAAGGGAATGAACAGTTCAATTGTTATTAATTTTTATTTCATATTTTTCAGGTGCAGAAAAGCCAACTGAGACTGAGGGTGCTATTATTACTGCTATTTATTACATAATGTAATTAAGAATTTGTATCTTTTATATTAAAACAATAAATTGAAAATTACTACAATTTGTATGAATTTTTACTATTTATTGTGTAAAATTTTCGTATTTATTTTCATAAAACGCAATACATTTTTAATATAAATTCATACAATGAATAGCAAAAATTATAACAATTTGTAGAACAATTCTTATGATGCATTTGGATATTTTTACTAAATATTGTAGATAATAACTCTACAATACATTCTCCACAAATATTTGGAAATTTTTACTACAAATTGTCCCTGTCCCTATATGTACTATTTATTGTAGAGAAAAAATCTATAATTGTAGAAATTTGTTCTACAATTTTTTTTCCGTGTAGATAAGCCGATGAAAACGCTAAATGATGCTATAGGGCAGATCGTACTTCTGAAAAACTCAAATAATAAAAAACGCGGCAATATCAAATCAAATAGATGGTATGCTATCTCTTTCTAACGAGTAATATTTGCTTTTGATCGCCACTGATATAGTTTTAAATAATAGGAATTAGAGGTTTGCAAAACCCTGTCTAGCATACACAAAATAGTAAAAGAATATACAGTTTTTAAATACACCAGCGCTGGTATAACTAAGGGAGTCGCGAAATAGCTATCTTAGACGCCATTTTCCTGAAATAGTAGTCGCCAGGCCTGGCAGTTTAAGAAAAAAAATATGAGCGGTTTTTTAAAATTACATTTTTATCTCACATTTAGAAATAGATCACTTTCAATATTGTGCTGTTTTGGTTTGGTTTATTTCAAAATCTAATATGAAGACACAATTTTCTTAGATGAGAATGTAGAACAAATTTTGACTAGGTACCTTTTTAAGGGCTCCAGCTCCTAAGTTTATTTTTCGAGTTTAATACTATATATATCGGCCGGTCTTTTTAAATTTTTGTGTTTTTATTTAATTTGAATAATAATTTTGTATTTAAATTTTTCAAACAGTTTCGTAAAATAAGTTAGTTTTTAAACTTAACGTACTCTAGCAGCGTTGGTAAAAAGTAAGCAGCCACAGTTGATACGGCTAAAAATGAGGCTAAAAAGCTCTTCTAAATGAAACCAAGTTCACTAAATTCGGTAAAGCCAAACCGGAGTTATGAGCATTTTTCCAAATTAATGTTTAACCTTACCCCACCAATCTATTTCGCAATTGACAAAAATTACACATGAAGCTTTTTTGTTCAGAAAACATTGAAGATTAAAATAGTAATATTTATCAATATATTTTATTTTGTATTTTTTTGAGAAAATTACGTTATGTTTTGACGTCACAATTACGCCCTCTAACGGTCATCCTACAAACTTGAAAATAATTTCCAGCAATTTCTCTTAACCGTTTTTATTAAAAATATTTTCCCCCAAACCTTTACTATTATTAGTTACTAAAAAATAGCTACACCTGGTACATAAATAATAAAGGATATTTGAATGAACCCTCCGAGCAATTACTATTAGAAAGAGTCTTCCCTCTTCCCCGCGCTAAATTTTGTAATCAACTTCTACTCCTCCCGAGGGGGGAAATCCCTGTCCTGTAATTAACTTATTTAATCAGCATTGCTAAGTTTGACAGCGCCAGTTCTGACACTTTCTGACACATGTCAATTGTTGATTTGTACTTTACGAAAAATATAATTAGTTATGGCATTGTAAGAGTTGTAAATGTATATTTAAGATTTATTGTCTCTAATAATATGGTGAAAACATGCTTTATGTGTAGAAGACCTGTTGAAAATGTTTTTTCAAGATTATATCATAAGTAAGTACAAACACAACCTAATTATCAAAATAATACCAACCAATTTATGGTTCTCATGAGTAAGAACAAAAAATTAGACGAAAATGACGATATTTACTGGAGCTTTCATCTACACTCTCCTTTTTCTAGCCTATCTATACCTGAGCCAGCAAGATTCGTCTTCCCTCCATCCTTACATTCTCAAGATTTACAGAGAAAATACTCTTTCACATAGCCGGACCTTCTTTGATGGGAACTATACCACTACTTTACATTATCAGCCTTATTTGTTATCCCGAGCAATTTAAATGCATTCGTAATTGCTCATTCTTCTCTTATAGATTCCGTACCCATTTTTCTTATTTTTAGTTAAGTTTGAACTGCTCTTTTATTTTTCCTTTTCACAGCTGTAATTCTACAATACTCTAACGCTACAATATGGATCCATTTTTGTGATTTATACTATTTAATTTTAATCGTAAGTGACTAACCTATTCTTATATTGTTCATATTAGAATAATTAAGGATTATTGTATTACAAGCCTGAAGATGTCTCTATGAGGCCGAAACTAGTGTTTCTGTATTTATTTATAATCAAATTGATGTTTTGTTTTTGAGGTTTTATTTTTTAATTGAAAATATTAGACCTTTCAGTGATTTTGTTTTATTTCTTGCATCAGACACATATAAGATGGTATACATTTTAAAAACAGTAAAATTAGCGAATTTTTTAGTTTTTTTACAATTAAAAAGTTTGGACAGTGTGTTCTTACAGAGAAATGATACGCCGCTGAACTAGAGGGGTTGTTTACCTTCCTCCTTGTGCCTGCCTACAACTATAGTCTATTTTTATGTATGAGAGAGTAATAAAACAGCATTTCTAATGCAAAACTTAGTACGGTCATTTTAAATATTTTTACAGAATAATCTAAATATTTCCTAAAATTGTAATAAATGTACCTGAGCTATTACAAGTTTTGGGTCTTTTATTGGTCCTTTATAAACATAAGCTGTACAGAACAATAGAAGAAGGTTTGGACAGGCCAAAAGCCCTGTGTATTAAAGATTACATAGCCGTATCTTAAGATTATTTTCAATAAGTACCTATTTGCCAATTTTGTTTTATTTTAATTAAAAGAATTTCTTACAGTAAGTAGATAAATACCTTCCCAACAAATTTCACCGAAAATGCGATTATAGGTTTTCCATTTAGTAAGGAGGTCCAAGTTGTGTATTCTTAACAGTTTACTAAATGTCGTTTAGTTGCAACTTGCAAGGTGCAGTGTGAATTCTAGTGTGATCATGGAAAATTTGGAAGGGCCGCGTAAACGACAAAAAATCGGTCCTTTAACAGTTAATGAACAAACATTAATATTTAATTGTTTTAAATCATTTACAGACAAACATTTATGTAAAAGTGTTGATGACACAGTGGAATTAGTTAGTAGTACGCTTGGTGTTGGGAATCTACGATTTACAGAGTTGTTAAAAAAGAGAAATGTGAAAAGAGTTTCAAACAGCACGTAAAGCTCTAGGAAAACCAATTTCAATTAGAAAATATTTTGAAAGAAAGACTTCGAAGGAAAGTGCATGCGTTCTTCTTTAGAAAAGAATTTCCGACAGTATACAAAGTTATTGCCACGGTTCGAGATGATAAGGATTACCCTGAAATGAGTCGAAGCACACTATGGAAACTTTTAAAAGAAATAGGTTTTCTATGGAAAAAGCATTCCAGAAAGTCTATTTTAATAGAAAGAAGCGATATTGTAGTATGGAGAAGAAATTACCTAAGGACTATAAAAGAAATGAGAAACCAAAGAAGAAATATATTTTATTTAGAAGAAACATGGATCAACGAGGGACATAAACCAAATAAATTTTGGCCAGATGAAACTGTTACAAGTCGAAGACAGGCTTTTTTAAATAATTTATCTACTGGTTTAAAACCACCATCAGGAAAGGGGGGCCGACTAATAATAGTACACATCGGTAGTTCAAACGGTTTTGTTAAAGGTGGTTTATTGACTTTTGAATCTACTCGTACCGGTGACTACCATGAGGACATGAATGCTGCCGTCTTTAAAGAGTGGTTCGAACAAATTATAGATCTTCTTCCTCAGAACTATATAATAGTAATGGATAATGCAAGTTATCACTCTAGACTTATAGAAAAAATGCCCACAACCAAGTAGTTATATATTTACAGAATTGGCTAAATTCAAAGAATATTAAGTTCCATCCCGGTTCTGTGAGAAAAGAACTGTATCATTTGTGTTCCCTTCATAAAGAGAAATTAAAAAAATATGAAATTGATGAAATTGCAAAAAATCGTGGGATGACGGTGGTTAGATCACCACCATATCATTGCGAAGTAAACCCGATTGAACTGATATGGGCACAGATAAAGGGAGAAGTTTCAAAAAAAAATAATTCTTTTAAAATGAGTGATGTTAAACAGTTGTTTTTGGAGGCTGTAAATAATGTGAAGCCTGAAAACTGGGAAAAGGCAGTAAATCTTACGATTAAAGAAGAAAAGAAAATGTGGAAGTTGGACAATATTACTGATGAAATGATCGAGCCACTCATTGTAAATATTGGTTGCGACAGTTCATCTTCTGATTTCGATTCTGATTTGGATTTGTAGGTAAGAAGTAGTTTTTATATTAAAATTATTATTTATGAACGTAACGTTGTTTAAAAGTCAAAGTTTAAACCCTTATACCTACATAACCCGTTTGACACAATGTTCTTAACATACCTTGTGTAAAAATAAAACATTTTAGAAAAAATTGCACTTTTTTACCTTCAGCTGTTTAGAAGTTATAATCAGGTTAATTAGGTGAAAATATGAGAGTATACTCGATCAAAAAATATTTTAACTGTCTACTAAAAGAAATGGTACGCCTATGGATTACGAACGCTTTATTATTTTAATACTCTCTCATACATAAAAATAGACTATAGTTTCACGCTCCCTCTAGTAGTAATTGCTCGGGAATAAACCGCGGTTTTCTCTTCTTTTTTATTCTTATTCAGCCTCTAATGTTCAAGTCAATCAGCCATTGTATAATTTAAAAAAATCCCTTCCATATTAGTTCGCAACAATACGTTTCCCAAAATTAGCACGGAATCCGACTATCTTACTTATTTTATCTATGCTGACTAAGTATACCACCACCTTTCCTGTGGTATTTTTAAGAGGAATTTGGCGATATTTGGTTATTTTACTCAACATAAACAGAACGTAAATAATGAAAGTTAAGTTACATTTTCTAAGCATGAATATCGATTTAACTATGTACTTACTTAATTTTAGTGTAAAGCGCATTTAAAATATATTTTAGTACCTATACTTTATTATTTTTTATTACCGAGTGCACTGTAGTTTATCAAATATTTTCAAATAAAATTGATTAGTATGTAAATAAAGATAACAGTCGTAGAATTTGGGTCGAGTATTTGTGTGTTTCAAGAATTTAAAATTTTCGTAAAATAATAAGTACTAGTTATTTTATTTTTATATATTTTACTTCATTGATAACGAAAATGTATTACTGATAGAGATTATTATACAACATTAATATTATAATATCATTCCAATCGATTTTTTTCGGAAAACTACGTATATAAATAGGGCAAAGTCTCATATAATGCCTATTTAACATATTATATTTTAGTATTTTAAAGCCTATAAAAATAAATTACGATACAGTCGATTTTCTTTAAGAAACAATTTGAAAGTAAGTAGAAAATCTATATTTTTATGTAGTTTCTTATGAGCGATTTTATAATACCTAACCCTGTATAATAAATAAGTACCCTTTAATTATTAAATCGTTCAAGGCAGACATGAAGCTTCTGAAAAATTACGAATTGATTGATTTGTGATTTATTTATAACATTTACCTCTAAAAACAACAAAAATCCAAATCCACTACTAGGTGTGATCCGGTGGGTGTGCCTAATAATTGCAATTAAACAAATATTATAGGTCAGATCGATCTGATAACGATACGACGTAACGGAAAGAATTTCTAAACCCATATTCTTCGAATTATCCGTTTGAGCGAAAAGAAGAATAAAAAACCGGATAAAAACGAGCCATCAGAGTCGTTTTGAGTGAATTTGATTTCACCAGCCAACTGTTAGGCAATTTCAAAATCCGTAACTCACTAATTAATTCTGAGAAACTTTTAGTGACTGTCCATTCTTTTTCTTTACTGTTTAGTGGTCAGACGCGCATTCCTTATGGCATGACTTACGGTCTAATCACGGTCCATGTCATTTACACAGAGGCGGATTAGGTTGAACGACTCTTAATACAACGTGGTTTCGCAATAGTGCGATAAAATCATAGGATAAAGTACATTTCGTATACACACTTTTAGCTACTGTCTTCCGTTTTAAAAGTCGACGTTTAGAAAGAAGTGTGTTAGTAGTTGTTTCCTACAACCTACGACCACTTAGGAAAGTGACACTATCGCAATATTTAGCCTTATGGGAAGTGCTTAGGGTTGCCAGGCGTATTTTCCACGCTTTTTGATTTGCCACAGTACGAAAATGTCCCGCTTTTAAGAAAAATGCCAGTCTTTTTATAAAAATGCAACGCTTGTTAATATTCAAAGGCGTAAACAAACAGGAGGAACTGAAAAATATAAGAGTAATACCTTTTTGTTTAAAAAAATATCGGCTAAAGGATCCTCGTTAACGAAAAATACAAGGTGAAGACCTGATAATATAAAAATGCTCTGTCGTCACGGTTGATACGCTTTTCACTTTCGTAAATCTAGCAACCCCACGCGTGTGGTTAAATTTACTTTCCGCACGTGTGTGAATATGAATCTACTGTCAAATAAGTCTAATTTCTATTTTGATTGATGTAATGTCCATTTTATTAGTAAAATCGATTTGATAATTAAATTTTTAACAATAATTTTTAAAAATAGATCTTAGATATTTCTTTTTAACAAATTATTAAAAAAAAATTAAAGAAACTACCTACATTATTTTTGTTTTTTCCTGGTTTATATACATATTTAATTAGATAAAACAATTCACAAATCTGTTATAGCGTAAATGGTTTAGCTAACTTGGCATTACGTGACCATTTCGCGACGCTGGTTCAATTCCCGATTAATTATCTTTTAATTTTTTTTTATTTCGAAAAAATATCAAAAATAGGAAAAATACAGACATTGTTTATTTATTTATTTAAAATACATGTTATTTATCATATTGTAACCCCTACTAAATTTTGTATATGCATATGACAATTAAATAGCCAGATAACAAATCCAAAGCAAGCTGGCATTTAGTAAACTTTGTAAGAAACAAATTAAAACAAAAAAACTGTATTGAAAGTTTAACTCCAGATGATTTTAACGATTTCTTTTTAAATGTGGCGGAGAATATTCTAAAGTTTTTACAGTTTTTACAAATCATTTATTTATTAAAGTATAACAAATTTTCAGCTCCCTGCTCATATTTTTTTCTTTTTCCAGTTACAAAAGAAGAGGTTCTTGACGTCAGAATTCTTGAAAATTCGCCATTGTCCAGATATTCATAGGATTAATGCCAAACTTATTACTGCCCGATTACTATTTTAAATACATTTTCCAAAAAAACTTATTAAACATAGACTTATTACGATCAACGTCTGCAATGTGTGGCGTTGATGGCATTGAAAACGGAAAGTTTATAGAAGTTACACCGTGCGATTTGTCAAAGGCTTTTGACTGTGTGTCACACGATATCCTACTTGAAAAGCTTAATTACTATGGAGTTAGAGGAACTGCGTTGCACCTTTTTAAATCATCAGCAATCGGTTTCAAAGTGTATTTTATAATAATAGCCGGTCGAATTTAAACCCTATAAATACAAGAGTTCCGAAAGGATCAGTTCTAGGACCACTATTATTTATCATTATACATAAATTTAGATCTGCTCGTCCCGCAAATATTAACACGTTACATAAAATAAGACATTTCGTAACTGGTTGCATACATGCTATTTAAATCCATGTAGACCACAGTTTGACATTATTAAAGGTCTATGTTTTTGGTTGGCATGTTGTGATAAGTGACGTCGAAAAAAACAAGTTGCAGGAGTTATTTCTGGCCTGGTTTCAAGGGATAAAAGGGAAAATAAAAATGAGTGCGATAGTGAAAATGCGTGCGGTAATGTGGTCCTTATCTCCCGCAAAATGAAATGGAATTAGTAACATTTATTGTACGGTCGTAGATAATAGTAGTTTGTGCAACAAGAGTGGATATGATGCCATATCGCATGAAGACGAAGTTTGAGAACGACGCCGTAGGCAGAGTTCTCAATTGTCTGAGTGCGATAAGGACAATCCACTCGAGTTGTACAGTAAATTTTTCTACGACCCACTAACGAAATTCTACAAATTTTAAAATAATTTATGAATTTTACTAATTTAAAATATAAACATGAAAAAAAAAAGATTTGATTTAATTAGTCCCCAGCTCAGATTCGAACCCGGACTTTTCGCATGTATCGCCTCTTTTAGGATTTTAGTTTTGATACTCTTAATTAAATTAATTTCATATAGTTTTTTAAAAGTGGACCAAATAAAAATAAAAATGGTATTATTTATCGATTCTACCCAAGAATAACTTATTTTAATGTATATTTAAACTCAATAATAACAAAATATACTGACAATTGTCACTTATTTAAAATTTTAAAAATAATAGTAGTTGGGTGTCTAAAATGTGAACTGTGATTGGTGGATTTTATTTTTTTGCAGTGTTCTCACTACTTAGAATGGATATGATATATATTCGTTCAGTTGAACGCATAGCATACTTTTTCATTTTGTAGTCTGGGCGTAGATAAACTAACATCCATATTGGTGTAGAAAAAAATATTTTTAACACTAAACCATTGACAGCAAACTTGGTGAATATTTGAACACCAAAAATAATGGTAGCAGTAAAAATAATTGCAAATTTTATTATCAATTATTAACAATTATTTAAACATTAATTAAGCCAGAACAATTACTAATATTAATGAGACGCTAATGAGCTTCGCAAAACACTACTTGCAGTATTAATTTCGTCATAAATAGTAGATGACGTTTCAAACTCTGCCGCGTTACTAGAAGTACGAATTGGGAGAATTCTTTCCGCAATAGCTTTTCTTAACAATAGCAACTTATTGACCAAGGTCAATATAGCCTTCGACCACTGTTGTAGATTTCCTTTCACCGTGCTTTTGTATCTGTATTATATTTGCTCCTGAATCTGTTAGCAAAAAAACTGCGAAAAAAATGGCCTGTATTCAGTGTCGGATTAGGACCTCCAGGGCCTACGGGTCAGGTGAAAGAATGGCCCACCTTTTTCATGGTCCGATTTTCATTGAAGAGAAAAAAATGTCCACTCTGATTAAAGAGCAACAAAAAAAGGTCCACTCCCATTCAAGAGCAACAAAAAAGGTTCTCCACCTTTGAAAAAAAAGTTTTCTCTCATTGAAGAGCAAAAAAGGTCCTCTCTCAATACTCCACTGTATTGCTTTGACTTTGGTTTAAGTAGTCCAAGAAAATTCGCAAAACTGATTCAAAGTCCTAGAAGCAATGAAATACCTGCTATTTTCTGACAAAGATGTTATGAAACACGGAAAATACCTTTAATTGATGTAATGAATCATTCGATGGACACTGGGGTAGTACCGGACACCTTTATTCTAAAAAGGGAGCGAACATGGTCCAGAAAATTATAGGACAGTAAGTCTTACTAGCAGTAACTGCAAAGTAATTGAAAAAACAATAAATTTTATTTGAATAATGAATTAATTCTCTGATCACAACATGGTTTTCTACCTAAACGACCAGTAGTCACAAACTTGCTGTCATCTTTGAATCAGTTGGCAACTTGGCATGACAATAATGAATTTATAGATGTTATATACCTGGACCAGGGGGCGGTTTCTACATTGGTTCATTTGTGCAATGAACACTCAATTAAATTTCATAAAAAATAATCTAGAACTAGCCTCATCTTGATTGAACCATGGCCAGATTTCGTAGTTTAACATTTTTGTGTGATTTTTAATAATATTTTGGAAAAATAATGTCCAAGTTGCATACATTTAACTTGTACTTACCACTAAATTGTATATCTTATATTCACATTCTTTAGGGAACTTACCTGAAATAAAGAAGATTAGATTAGAACAATTTTATTTACATGTTAAAAATATATGTACAAATCAAAAATAAGTAATTATATCAACACTACCGAACCCCAATTGAGGCGTGTTTTGCAAAAACCCCATATGTCAGTTTTTAGGAATTTTATATTATGACACTTTTGGTTATATAACATAATAGACCGTCAGATAGTGACCGATTTAGGTGCCCCATTTTCGCACACAAGCCTTGAAGAGGTTTGAAAACTACATCGATGTTGAGTAAAATGAAATAAAATTTACGACTGGCTCTTGGGGATAACACATGGAAAATTCGATTTTCCTTATCAGAAAAATTTGCCGGCCCCAAAATGCACTTTTACAGTTAGGTCATTCAAGAAAATATATTTTTCGGACTAGTGACGATGTACGTTTTCATACATTCGATGGGCTTATGTGGAAAAATCTGGTAAAATCTCGATATTTCCTTAGAAGATTACCCCCTTATTTCAACCCTTTAGCCACTTGCAACATTAAAGCCTTTGGTTTTCCGAAGCCTAGTTCTATTAATTAATCATATAGTGAAAACGGCTTGCGTGGAAATATGGACAATAAATAACCTTTCATTTTTGTTAGGGAAAATCGAATTTTCCATGTGTTATCCCCAGGAGCCACTCGTAAATTTACTTTCATTCTACTTAAAATGGATGTACTTTTCAACCCTCTTCGAGGCTTGTATGCGAAAATGGGGCACCTAAACCTGTCACTATCTGACGGTCTATAAGTATCTAAGGTTGAAATATCGACCATTCTTCATAAATTCTATATGTCAACGACAGTTCTCATCAAAAACCACAAAAGTTGAATTTAATGACAACAGGAGTTTATGCAAAGAACTCCTCAATTGTTCCCCAGTTCATCGAACATTCCACATAACTTATATTACATCAATGGAGAAATACTTCTAAGAGTTACAGTCCAAAAGATCTTGGTGTGTATATCTTTAGATTTAAAATGGGAAAATATGATATATCTAATTAGAAATGAATTTAAATACAATTTCAAACTATACAAAATCTATATTAGCCCAAAAAAAGAATTGGCAATACCAGTTTGGAACCGATATTTTGCTAATGATAGAGATTTTTAGGGCGCTGGCGTTCTATATATGTTGCGACTGGCACCTGTGTGCCAGATTTGTTCCCAAATAATAGCCAATTTAGCAATTTTCATTTTTATTTTGGGTCAAGTATATTATGGAAGATTCAAAGGAACCCGGTATTACCCCAGACAAGCCCTAACATTGTATATCGGGCGCGCTCATGCAGATATTTTGAAAGTGCTTTTTTTGGACTGAATGAATTCGCTTCAAAATGAGTTCAGGTCTTTAAACCCATCACACCACTTTCCCTATTTTATTACTACCTACATTCGCATTAATAAGCATAGTAGGTAGTATAGATAGCAAGAGAGCAATAAAAATATTTGCACCAATAAAAAATTAGACGATTTATTAGTTTTATCTACATAGGAATACAATGGAACCATTTTGAAGCAGCCCTTCCAAGACGGCTTAATAACTGTTACCTTGGCTCACATAACGAACGCATTTCGAAAAAAATCAATCGCATCTAGGCGAGTACTGTTGAATATTGAGCGAAATGTGTCTGCTAGAATCGTTATAAAAATGCATTTCTATCTAATAATCGAGGTCGCAGACAAAGCAACACAGACAGGACTGACTGATTCGTTCACACAGAGTTTTCGTGTGAGAAAATTTACTGCGTTATTGTGCTAGTATTTATTCAGTGTTTTACAAAAGTAGGTAATTTCTCTATGTAGAAATTGTATTTAAATCCGCTCAGAAATGTCAAGGCAAATTTTCAGCTATTTTATACACGGGAACCTTTTATTATACCGGTTCGTTTTATTAATGACTTTCAAGGATATCAATATACAGGGTGGCGAACGATTAATTCAATTCTACAAAATTATAGATACAATGTTTCCTGATTTTCAAGATCAATTAATTGATTCTTTCTAAATTAAAATATCAGATCAGATTTTCGAGATATGTGCCCAAAAAAGATTGGCAATTTTGGTTTAATTTAACACTGTTATTCTGAAAAATAAAAAAAATACTAGGCTCTTTTTGTTGAGGGTCAAAAGGGCTTATCATAGCTTAGCCACCAATTTCAAAGCGACTTTTTGTCTTCAAAGCGCCTCCATCAACTAATTTTATTAAATACGGACTTGTACCCTTTTTATAACGTTTTAGGAATGATACGTTTCTTAGGAATTTTTGTAAATACGGTCCAGATAATTTTCACCCGGAATGCTTTTAGACCATATTGAGCAATGTCAATGAGTTAGTACCTAGCACAATTTAACCACAAAAATGCAAGCTGGCTGTGAAAAAACAAAATTCTTTATGAAAGATGGTTGTGGACCACACAATGCAAAGAGTTGGCAAATTTTAAACTAATAGATTTAAAAATGGTTAGGAAGAGTTAAAAGAATCGCCTCCACGGCTGCCAGATTTGAATCCAATAGAATATTTGTATGGGGAATGCTCAATGGATTTCTAGAACTGAGGATGCTAAGCGATTTAAAATGAACCACAACTAAAGAATTTCCACAAGAATTATAAAATATCTTGAACATGGGAGAGCTCGAATAATTTTTTTGGAATTTAAATAATTCACAATCAATGTTTGATGCATTTAGTTCAGTGTTTTTATTTTGAAATCTTAGTACCAATTTTCGCGTCTATAATATTTATAAAAATTGATTTGAATTTATATAAATGGCCTGAAGAAAAATTCAAAATAATCTGGGTATTCCATTTTGATTTAACTTTTGATTTCAAAGGTCCCATATTAGTTCCTCATCTGACTTCAAAAAGCGCTGCATCGTGTTTTTACTTGCCATTTGTAGTAGGGCACAGGGGAGAGGCAGTGAACAACACATACTATATCCCGGTGGTGGGAGCTTTCATATGATCTGTCAAATTCAAAGTAAAGTTGCTTATCGATGGATTTTTCGTTTTTTGCAGGCAATGAAATATATGCTTCTAGACGTCTATAACAATAAGTAATCCCTTTCTAAGCATTTTCTGTTGTCCGGTTTTGCTACTTCCGGTGTAGGGATTTCGGCCATGTGACCCGATATTTACGTTTTTCAAGGAACTTCGGTATATAGCTTAAACGTGTTTTTTCTGTATCTAAGAAGATATTGCATTTTTTGGTCGGCCAAAGGGTTGCAAAAAAATGCTATCTGCTTTCAAAATGTTTGCATGACTCTCAACCAAGAGTATTGCCCTAGCAAGCATTTTTTTATTAACTTGTTCTACCCCGTTCAGCCTTTTTTTATGTCAAAATAGTATAATCTATGACGACAGTTCACACCAACTGGACATAGTACATGTTGTTCACCCTCCTCCATTGTATCCAACTACAAATAGCAAGCAAAAAAGACACGACGTGCCATTTTTTGCTGTCAGGCTTCCCTTTGAAGATGCTCCAAAAAACACTATTAGGCATTCCAACAACCTGTCAAAATGCTGCCAGTGGGAACTGACAGTTTAGATATGGCAACCATGTAGGCAGGGTCAATGATACATATATAGTTATATAGATTGCTCAAGTCTTTGAATATATTTAAAAAATTATTACGTACATTTTTACTTCAAGGCATAAGCTTGTTTATTTTTAAAAACATAAATGATCAATCTATGTAACTATCTACATCATTGACCCTGTCAAATCACCAGGCCCACAGTGTTGCCATATCATAACCTGTCAGTGGCCTGTCATTACCTTGGAGCAACCATTTTGTTTAGAATGCCTAATAGTATGTCTCAATACAATTCAAAAAAGTAGTCGCTACCGGGGGTATGTCAATACGTTGCCTCTCAAGGATAGTACGATATACGGATAAGGTACTAAAAATATTATGAACTCTGTATCGGAAAACAGTAATCCAATTCATTATCTTTTTTTACCTTGCTATGGTGAACCGATATAAACGAACTGGACTATCGCATCGTAGTAATGAATTCAAAAAGAGTCTGATAAAGATACAAAATAGGAAGAGCCAGTGTGGTTATATCTATTTATTATTTACTTTAATGTTGGTTAGGTTATTTTAAAAATTTATTAAACAAGAAGATATTGAATATATGATAGGAACATTGTAAAAAAATCCTTAATTAACAAACATTTCAATGTCAACGATTAATTATATTAATTAAGATGTAATAATAACGTATTCTTCAAAGCAAAAAAAAGAATAGATACCAATAATTCGATGATGAACAATAATTTGAGTTAAGAATTGATGTAAATACAAATCGACATATTCAACTAACGTATTATAATTGTTTTCAGACAAATAAAAAGCCGCTTCTAGAATGATTCGGGATAAATATTATTTTAATTAGTGCATTTCTAATTCTTTCGATATGACGGTTTAAAATATAGCAAATATGCATGACATATCAGTAAGTAGGTAGGTATAGTTGACTTAATTAGTTATGATGCAAACACATCTCTACTGGTTGGGTTACTACCTATAAGTGACATCATGTTCTTGATTGTGATGGTGTCACATGTATTTACAAAAAATGGAAACTAAACTTGCATTACAGTTTTTTTTTAAGACGATATAAAAAATAAATATTGCACTTGGCTAAATTAATTCAAGAAACTAAATAGTTGTGTCTATGTTAGGTATGTATCTATATCATGAAGACTTAATTAAATATTTACCGATATCAGTACCTGGTAGGTAAACTGAACTATGTTGAACTATTTATAGAGGCATGTTAGAGGTATATGACACTATGTCATAGAAAAATTGTTATCAAAACATAGAAATATGTTACCAAAACTAACAAGTCATCTATATATATAAAATTGTTTGTCCTGACTGACCTATCAGCATAAATAAATAATGACGTATTTCAGGGTTTTTGGATTTTAGGGGGGGGGGGGGGAACCTTGTACTTATTAAATAAAATTTCAAGTAAAAAAATATATCCCCGTCAATGGGCGAAACATGTAATCAAATAAGTCGATTTGCTGATAGTTTTCAGCTAGTTTAGCCGACTTCCGACAAACAAATGTTTGTCGACTTCTACATATTGCACTCAATTGAAATCAATATTTGGAAATGAACTCCGCATATAAGGTACACATGAACGTACGTAAATCTCCCTATTTCGTCGAATCTACGATTCCATATTGAATGAAATTGATAGTTAAACTAGTACATGCTGCACGAACCGTGATAAGAACACACTGATAATATAAAATGTCGTGGGCCGTTTGAAATGGATGGTTCGATTATCTTTATACGTGCATGTATATTTATATTTCTAAAATATCAGTATTGTTTAAATTTATGCTTTCAGAAATAATTTTTATGCGACAACTGAAAGATTACGACATTGAATATATTATAAGGCTTCGTTTTAAAACATATATTATGTACAGAGCCGTCAACGTTGCCAAATTGATGTCACCAGTAAGTTAAATTAGTAAAACTAATAATTTCAGTAGTAACTTCAAAATAAGGCCAATGTTGCCAAATCTAAAAGTTCCCATCACGAGATCCATACGTTCTCTTTTTCTGCACCCACACTAGACAAAAATTTCGAAAAAGATTGTATCCAACCAAAAATCCACTAGTATCAATATTTTCGCATAAACGAAAAATTTCCACCCAAATGGCAAAACTGCATATTTGACAGAACTGACAATTAAGTTGTCATAAGTCATTAAAAAAAAAAGAAAATGTCCATAATAAATCACTTGGGATACGAGTATAATACGTTTTAGTTAGTGATTTTATGTAAAAAAATACTATATAGGGACCGTGCGTCATGACTTTAACGCCAACCGGTGACAAAAATGTGAACTTTATGGGGGAAATTTATTAATGTTGTAATGCTTATGTCAAACTGCTGAACGTTACCTTTTATTGTTAAGTTGCTAGAGGAAGGAAGAATATTGTAGCTACAGAATGGAACAACATGCATTGTATCAAAGTTTATTGTCTCTATTAATACTTTTTATTGATTCCAATTGTCTGCATTGTACAATACAGGCTCTATCTTGTATTATCTGCAAAACTTAACAATTTAAACTAATCAAATTATTTAAATAAAAATTTAATAACATAGAATAGACAGCACCTTGAGTTATGCCATTTCTTATTATTCTTTCCTTACCTAAGATACCATTAGTAGAATTAAATAATTTTTATAGTGCTAATAAAATTATAGATTCAGAAATATTAAAAACAAAAAATTACGATGTATATATTCCTAACTTTTTTGTCCAAAAAGGGCGTTATTAAGCAGGTCGATATAGATATAACTGAAGAAGAAATAAAAAATATAATCAAACCAGAATACGGACAAAATATTAAAATAGAATATGTCAAAAGGATGTTTCGAAGAGATGAAGACAAGCAATTAATACCTACAGGAAACTGTGGCATAGGAATCAAAATGGCCGCGCCCTATGTTGGGCGTGTCGGACCTCTCTCTTGCACCGTATAGTAATCAAAGTATGTGTCTAAGGTGGATGAATGACATTCCGACAAACATAAAGCTAAAAAGAATTATTATTATTCTCATTATTTTTTAATAATTTACATTTTTTAAATGTCATTGCAGTAATTTTTGATATAGAAAGTTCCTACGATATCACATCGAGACCCATTATCCTTAATAAACATAAAGATTGTGGAATATGGCTAATTTCATAAGTAATTTCCTATCGAACATAACCTTTAACGTAGCTGTAAACGGAACCAGATATTGTTCATACACTATTGAGAATGGAGTGTCTCAGGGTTCAGTTTTGAATCCTACCTTATTAAATAAGGTAGGATTAATTAATAGCTAGAAGAAATTTTCTTCTAGCTATTAATGATATTTGTTCCTTCATCCAACAACCAGTTAAATGTGCTTTATATGCAGATGACCTTGTTCTCCTCTGCCATAGTAAGAATACATCCAGTACTTCCACGTTACTTCAAAATGCTGTGAACAAGCTCAGCTACTGGGGTAGAAGTATAGGTTTTAATTTTGTAACACCCACATCAAAAGTTATGAAGTTCAGTAGAAGATACATTAGTATCTCAATCCCTCATATAAACCTTGATGGTGTTGTACAAAACACTGTTACTTGTAACAAATTTCTTGGCGTAATCTTCGATAGTAAGCTCACTTTTAAGCGGCACATACAAGAAACCAAAGGTGTCTGTCTTAAACGATTGAATATTTTAAAAACTTTATCTTCAAACTCTGAAAATCCAGTATATTAACTTCTTAATAATTCATTAAACTCTAATGCAAACTCTTCAAAAATTCCTCAACCTGTTTACATATCTTAAAGCCTCTTTTAGATAATATCGACTTGTCTAACACCACTTCTATCTCTTTTACCTAATATAGACACTTAATTATCCAAATACAGTAAAGAAAATACTCCCAATGTACTTTATAAACAATATTTAGACAAGTCATCAATAAAAATGGAGTAGGTGGGGCTCAGTAACAACCGCTGAAACATTACTGGCAAAATACAGACTCCCAATCAATTGCAGCATTCACTCAGGCGAACTTTTTAGTATTTCAAAAGCTCTGAAGTTACCAATTGAAGAACGTTAGAAGGTGGCCATCTGCACTGATTCGCTATCATAAATTTAATCTACCCAGGACTTTTTTTCTCAACATCCACTAGTTCAAGATATTCATGAGTCTCTCCAGACGTTATTTAAAAATTAAATTTGTGTTTCTATTATTTGGGTCCCTTCACACGAGGGTATTGAAGGCAATGAGATAGGCGACCATTACGCCAAAAAAGCTATTACAAGTAACATACCTTTAGAAAACATTTAATTATTTAAAGATGTAATAGGCTTCTTTAAAAAATCAATTTGGAATAAGTGGTCAGAATATAGGACAGGATCCAGTATCGAATTATATGCAATTAAACCCTCCTTTAAATTTCCAGCTTTTAATAGAAAAAATAAAATTATAATACGAAGATTACGGATAGGTCATACAAGACTCACCCATGGCTACTTAATGGCATCGGATAGTCCACCCTTCTGACAATATTGCGATAACACCAATCTTACTATAAGTCACATACTGGTAGACTGTCCACAATATAAAGAAGCCCGCAAAAATCATAGATTGGGAAACTCTTTGAAAGATATCCTTGGAGCCCCCGAACAGTACCCAAGACTGATAAACTTTCTGCAGCATACCACCCACCACCCTGTTTAATTTAATTTAGTTTTTAGAAATTTGAAATTATGCATCTACTAAATTATAGTTTATAATATTTCATAGTATCATGTCAATAACCATAGCTGTTGAGACACGTTAATTGTTCAATAAAAAAAAATGTTATTGTAATACTTTAATACCGATATTTTGACATTGGATACACTTGCTTGAGGTACAACTTTACAATTTATTGTCGCCTAGCCATTTAAATCTTTTTGCTCAAAATGTATATAGGTAATGTCCAGGTTTTAATAATTTTTCACATTTTATAACATTTTGACCATGTACAGGATTGTTTGTTACGGGCCAATATCTATATTTAACTATTTTTAATATTTTATTATCCTTTATTATTTACTTGCAATGTTTACCCCATTTAATTCTAAAATTAAACACTAGAGAGGGCTAACTTCGGCAGTAGTGCTGCTTCTATATTTCAAGTTTCTACTTTACAGTAAAATATGTACTAAATGCAAAAGAAAATAATAATCTCGATTCGCGGAATGTCTTGATTCTTATCTCCCTCCATGCACCAGACAGACAATTAAACAGACCCACAGAGCATGGTAATTGGGGTAAATTAAAGGGAAACCTCAGATGGGCGATGATCATTAACCATAAGTACGTCTGCTTCCTTAATACCTACCTACTTTCGTCTGATTGTTGCTTAATTGTGTCTATTTTCTATTTAGATTTTACGCTTCGTACTGATTTAGAATTTTTGCAATAGCAAACGGAAGATTTATTATTCAAAAAAGTTTAATGGGTCTGGAGCTTAATATAGATGGATCGTTAAACTCTTTTGTGGTTTCGGGAAGTTCAGTGTCAGAGAAAACTGAACGTCGGCGACGCCAAGATTCTAAGCTTTCAATTTTATAACTTCTTAAGAATGGAAGTAGTAAAAACGAGAAAAAATTGGGAAAAACCCAAAATTAAAACACAGTTATTCGATTAAATAGCAGAAAATATGTAAAATGTGTAAATATCCGGTATTTTGAATCATCCACTTTTGTATAATTATTATTTGGCCTACTACACTGTGGGTCAAATTTAACTTTTTACTTATTGTACCCATTTGAATAGTTTTTAGAGGGCTGCCATATTCTTTTTACGATGTCTAGTTTTGGTTGCATTCAACCTCGTTACAAAAGAAAACGGATTAACCTAAAATTGAGCTAATATGTTTTTTTTTTTTTAGATAAACTATATATTAAAAGCGAAACAGCTAACATGTTTGGGATTCAATAATTATAATTATAGTTGTTAAATGATGCACCCCATAAGTTAGGATTCTACATAGGGGTTTATTAAGGAACTTTAAAAACTAGAAATATGGTTAAGTACTGTCAAAAAGTTTAAATGAATAAAAAAGCTGAGAGAAACATGTAATTATGTTTCTCCCAAAAAAATGGGACAATACAAACTTTTTAAAACATCTCAAGGAGACAAATAGCTCTGTGAAAATTAAATCTGGGTGTAGTAAAAAGAAAATATCGAGAACAAGAATAAATATTAAAGAAATATTGAAGACATTCAAAGAGTTGTAAAAAAATGTTCTTGGAACTATCGTAAGCTCTGGAAAAAATTCAAAACAAACGAAAATAAAGTGATCGGTACGAAGATTTTTAAAAATGTCATTGGAAGAGGGATATAAAAAGTGTATTATCAAAACTATTATTATTATTACTAAGAAAATTCAGAATAAAGACGCCTATTAAAAAAATGGGTTTTCCGACCATTTTTTTTTACTTTTCTTTGACCGAAGAACACGCAAAATAAATAGGATTTATTCGAGACGAACTTTTAAATGTTTTTATTGAAAGACACCATTTTTCAAAATCAGTTATAGTTTCCTTAGTGTCAATGTTATTTTTATTATTGAAAATATTGACTCCAATATGTAGAAAAAAGAGATTCTTTCGCAGATGCTGCCAGAAATAGAAAATATCTCATTAGATTATACTGTCCAAAAGAATAGGACACCAGCCCATTCGTCCAGATCAACAATTACACTGGCACACAAAAAAAAAAGTGGTCAGTACAATTAACTAGACCCACCCTCAAAATTTTGAGTAAATTGTAATTTTTCGCGATTTTTTGCCATTTTTACAATTTTCTCAAAATTTTGAGGGTGTCCGGGCTAAATAGACCTCAAATTCGGATTCAGCGCATCGAAATACATACATAACCCTAGGTGGTTCTCTAACAGTCCCGATATGAAACCTGTAGATTACTCGATGTGGAGATTGTTATGAAATATGGTCTACAAAGACACAATACTCACAAAAATAACCACATCATTTTTGTTGACGCACATTTAGCAAACAGGTGTTTAATAGAGTTATTGATCAGTGACGTAGATGACGAGGATGTTGTGTAGAGCAATGGTAGTCATATCGAGGGATAAACGCAGAGGAAGTGGGAAGACAAAGAATTATAATAATAAAATTGATTTAAACTAGTGTTTATTACTTGTCTTTCATGACAGGTACTAAAGGTATTCGAAGTAAGTGGTATAAACCAAAAATGTGATCATGCCAAAGAAGACAGTAGAGCACCTGATGAATTTTGTGACCTATGCCATATTTTTAGGCTATTTTAAGGCTATTTTTATACCTTATTAAAAAATTTAACGCTCCTCGTTTTTTAAAAAAATCCAGGTGCTCTGCTGGCTTTGGTTTTATAATTTTTTTTTCCAAAAACAACCACGCCATATTTTTAGGCTTTTTAAATATATATTTTTTTTTTTCGAAAAAAAATTGGTATTTTTAAAAAATAGAATGATTTGCTATCTTCGAACGAAACTAGCAGCGCCCCTCGGCTTTTTAAAATTTCTTTCTAAAACAGGATTCGAAGGATATATATCAAGTGATATACAGGGTGGCTCACGCTCAACGGGACGGAGCTTTATGGGAAAACGACCAAAGATATAAAAAATTCGTTTGGGAGGAATACGTAGGTTACAAACGGCTACAATTTAAAATTTGTTAGATGTATACAGGATGTCCCACATAAGAGAAAATATACAAAGTTATATTATTTTTAATGGAACCCGCTGTTTTTTATTTTAGAATTAAAAACTACATCAAAAATAATGTCAGTTAACTAAAGGTTCCCTATTACTATTATTATTAGTTTTCGATTTCTTTGAATTTTTAAGGAAAAAAAGTCTCCCAGAAATTAATTGTTTACTCTTGTTTGAATAATTTTTAATGAACTAATTTTTTTTTCTTATGTGGGACATCCTGTATACATTTAACAAATTTTAAATTGTAGCCGTCTGTAACCTACGTATTCCTCCCAAACGAATTTTTTATATCTTTGGTCGTTTTCCCATAAAGCTCCGTCCCGTTGAGCGTGAGCCACCCTGTATATCATGATATATATCCGATAATTTTATATATTAATTTAAAAATGTTTTCCACCATTGTAAACATCAGAATATGTCTCAATACGCCCCTGTACAAAAGTATAATAACTGTAGCGATTTATTCGGCTGTCGCGCAAGCATCGCCGCGCAAACTTTGGGATTTCCAGCTTCGCCACAATTTGTTTTGTTTGTACTATTTAAGGGTAAAAATCAAAATACAGGGTGGGCCATTAGTGCGTAGGTGGAAGATTGCGGGTTTATTAAGGTACATTTTTAAAATTCATTTTTGGGGCATGGCGTAGGACCTCTAAGGCTACAACCTAAAAATATTTTCGATGAAATTCCAATTGTTCTACAGGGTGATTTATATCAAAGTTATGTTTTTTTAATAGGAACCCCTGTATATTATTGCATATTTGGATTCCTCGGTCAATTTTAGTGTGACTTTATGTATCCCACATGGTATCTAAAATGAGTCGTTAAGCAGCAATTTATTATTTTTTCAAAAAGTAGATGTCTAGTAAAAATTGAATATCGCAGTTATTATAAAACTTAGAAGGCCGTGACTCTACAGTGTTACTAACATTTGCCAGAAGATCAAAGTCAAACCCTTGTTGTGTTTAAAATAATCGCTACGCCAATTTGAAAAATTTCAATCCAAGGTAACTTGATTATTTTAAATGGGACTATCAATTTTTTTTCATTTCATTACATACAGAATTCGATTACCTTTCTAATGATATAAAAATATGTTGACATTTATCTTTTACAGATTTCTTTTGATTTAAAAAAATCTAATAATTCACAGTATTTTTCAATTTTAATTATGAGTAATAAAACTAAAATATTATGTGTGGCGATGGAGCAGTGACTAGATCATTTGGCTTTCACTTAGTGATGGCGCGAGACAAGACGAGAGAGTGGCCTCTCTCGTCTCGTCTCGTAGGGCGAGAGACAACTGTTCTCTCGTCTCGACGAGAAGGCGCTTCTCTCGCTCGAGAGAGCCTTTCTCTCGTCTTGTCTCGTCTCGTTTCTCTCGTGATAAAACAATATCAAATTTAAATTTGAAAAGGACGAAACATGAAAAAACGGTAAAATTTGTAAGACAAAAACAAAGAATTTTTCAAGTAATTTGCGCATCAGTACCCAAATTTGGCAATAAGAAACACTTATGTCTGTCTATCTGTCTGACACAGTCGTTTTATAACTGAAATGTGAAGTAATAAGTGGCCCAGATTCGGCGTTAACTAAAAACGAAAATACTTTGCCTTGTAAGTCAGTTGGGGAGGGGGGGAAGAGGTTAAATTGGAAGTTAGAATTGTTCTAATGCAATACTGCGATGTCAAATGAAAGCATTTTGTAGTATGTTTTTAAAATGCAAAAAGATAGAGACATAAAACAAACACGATGTGAAATTAGAGAAACAATATGATACTTTTGTTATAATGAGATGCACTTTACTTTAGACGTAAAATAGAGGGCGTTACTATCTTTAAATTTTCTAATGAAAAGTAAAGTCATGTAATACCTCATTTGAAAGATATTTTGATTATATTTACGTCCAAGCAAACAATTTTAATTTTTTTTTTGTTTTTACAAAAATTGCATTCTTGATAATCCTCGTGTGCTGCAATAATCCTATAAATATTAGATAATGTTAGAAGATAATTTTTTAATAAGCTTTTTTTGGCAAGAAATTATGAAAAATTGAATACGTCAAGTGGTTTTTAAATCACCTTTGATATTCTTAATTTATTTATTTTAGTAATTGCAAGAAGCGTTCCCTTAGTATTAAACAATAATTGTTAATGCGAGAGTTATCAAGAATGTAACTTATTAGTAAAGGCTCAGAACATGTTGGTATAAGAACAAAGTACCAGCTACAAAAAATGCCATTTGTGCAGTGTTAAAGCCCTCTAACAGTAAAAAATTACTTAAATTTATAAAAGTAACTGATATTTCCTCTGTACTAGCCAAAATGTTAATTATCCATTGTATACTATTGTAAAAAACGGCACTTATAAGGTATTATACCTCCGGTATCCTTTGAGGTTGAAGCTGTAAATAAAAAAAAAGAATTTAACCTACTTTATGAATTTATTTAATGTAATTTCTGTAAAAACATAAAAACCTAAATCTGTTTACATGAACGTAAAAATATAGAAAATATCTTTTAAATGAGGTATCACATGACCCTACTTTCCATTAGAAAATGTAAAGCTAGTAACTCCCTCTATCTTACATGTCTCAAGTAAAGTACATCTCGTTATAACAAAAATATAATATCTCTCAAGTTTTACCTTGTTTTTGTTTTGTCATTATCCTTTTTCATTTAGAAGTTAAAATAGAGGAGGATACAATTTTCGTCCTCACTGTATATAATACATTCGTTTGTATTACCTTTTCTTTGACAGTTTTTCGAAAGAACGCTTAAAAATTTTCGCCTTATCTTCAAAAGTAACCTCAGAAAAGCAGAATGGATTAAATATAAGAAATGATTGTATAAATTTTAAATAAATAAAATGAGAAATATTTTTTCTTATAAATCACTATTTATAAAATCCTAATAACACAAGTATCATTTGTTACCATTTAATATATATTATAGAATAGGTGTTATAGTAAATTTTTTGACTATCTCGAAATCTAATACGTTAAAATTTTAAGTTACGATAACCAATTGAAAATTTTAAACAAGCAAAGAGAAAATTGTTCGAGATCGGGCTCTCGAGAGAAACGAGAAATTCTCGCCGAGAGATGACACTCTCTCGTCTCGAACCTGTTTTCGAGACGAGACAAGAGACGAGAATCTCTCGTATCGCGGCATCACTAGCTTTCATGCAGATATTGCGGGTTCAATTCTAGGATTGGAGACTAAATTAAATATTTTTTCTCAAGTTGATTTTATTATATGAATTAGTAAAAGTGATAAATTATTTTTAAATTAGTTATTTTAACTTAATAACATGAAAACATTTTTAAAATTTGTAGATTTTCGTCAGCGTTATTGCACAAACTAAACATGTTACTACTAAAATTATTCGTTTAATGAATAAAGGTATGTATCACTTTTAAAGTCTTTGTAAAAGAGAGTTCCTATTGACAACGAAAAAAACTACACCAGTGGCATATTTATGTATTTTTATTATTGGTAACCGTTCGTACCTACCGAAAAAAACACATTAGCTCAAATTTAAGTATCCAAATCCAATTTCTTTTAGAAAAGTGCAATAAAATGTATCAACCTAAATTGGACATCCTCGACAGACTATATCAGACCCCGCCTGCCCTCCAAAAACTAATTAAATAGGATCAAGATGTAAAAAGTTATTGACTGTACAAGTTTAGTTTGGCACACAGTGTAGTTCCTTTTTCTCAAGAGATTAATGCAAAATAGATATCGTTAGTTTCCAATCGAGATTCGGAATGTACGTACAATCGAACCAGCTGTGGTGAAATCAGGGCAAAATAAAATAAATGTCTATAATACAAGCACTACTGATTTATCAGCTCGCATATCTACTATAAACAGAGGAGGATGGTGTGTGGGAGACTAGTCACTCTATAGTCGGTAGATTTTATCGCATCTTGATCGTTCCATATAGTTACATCTAGCACGTATTTGCCGATATTTTTTTTTTGTCGGATGGAGAAATTAGAACATATTTCGTTATGGATGTTCTATTTTATCGTGTACTAATACACTTGCGTGCATAGAAAACAGCTATATATTTTTTAGAAACTATTCATAGACACAAAAAATTCTTTTTGAAAGACAATTTAATATGCTTTCGGCTTCTTAGGCTTAAAATTGTGAAATTAATGTGATACAAATTAACTTTTTATTATTAAAATAAATTCGAGAGACGCTAAAATGGTGGTTTTCACTTCCCACCTTATCGAGACTGAGGCCCACAAGGGTAAACTCGTAGCGTAACAAAAACAAGAAATGATTTAACTTGAAACGAAAGACCGAAAGCCGATAGTAGTATTAAGACGTTGAATTTTTTGGTTTGTGAAGCATTGGCATTAATTAGGTTAAACCATGTGATGATTTTCACAAGCCCTGATTTTTAAAACCATTCTATATCGCCTTTTGATTAGGGTTTACAAACTTGAGCAATTTATCCAATAATAATTGGCCACTTTACCTCTTAAGCCTGCTCATGTAAAATATTTGGGCACCTTACTTCGCCTATTTATATATTAATAAAGGACAGAAGGATGAGTATTGCAACTATGTTAAAATAAATAAATTGGCTTTCAGTTCAGAATTATATTCAGAACATGACTGATATTTATTTATAAAATAAAAATGACATCAGATCTATTAGAAAAAATTCAATATAATTCGAAATATCACAACTATAATACAAGAAGCCAATCTGAGTTTCATGTACGGCAAGCCATCACTAAAAGTTCTCAAAATACAATTTTTATTTAAGGTTTAAAAAATTTAATAAACTGCCTACAGAAATTAAAAAATTTCTGTTTTGAGATCGTGTACTTTATTTTAAAAAATTACTTGATGTTATATTAATACTACTTACTATGTTTAAATTATTAATAGTATTGCGTCGATAGGTTATAGCAACTTATAGCCACAAAACTATTTTTGTGTCAAAGTAGATCCATAGAGAGCAATGTAATTTACAAAGGCCTTCTTTCAACATACAAATAAATGACAACATTATAATTAAAATAAAAACACAACAAAATACCTCGGTACCAAGGTAAGAAGATACATTTTTAAATTTTATTTATTGAGAAAATTTATGGCTAGAAGTTTACTAATTATTATTTACAATTCGCTGGTTGAATATGTAATCCAAAATCGTATAATAAAAATTTTCTACAAAACAACCAGCATTATATCCTACCTCTCTTTTATTTAATAAAAGAGTGCTTTGTATAAGATATGTCCTGCTGTACCTTTATTTATGAAAAGCCTGAATTGAGATACACTAAAAATTATTAGCAATAAATATCAAAAGAGGTATACATTTTTAAATAATTTAACATTTAAGAGCTATTCACACATCACAGTTGACAACTTGATACTTGACAAGCACAGCCAAGCATTATTCTGATTTTTGCCAAATAAAATGACCGGTTAATTATTCTATGGGGTTGCGACAGAGAGCCAGTAAATTTGATACTGTTTTTGTGGCTAGGAACGAAATAGTAGTATGCTTAAGTTAGCACCATCATAAAAAAAGTAATTTTTAAGAAATTGCTTATATATTTTTCATAAATTGGCAGGCTTGGATACTAATTTCGAATAAAAATAGTTTCCAAAATGGCTATGGTTGCAAGTATAAAGGTCGCAACCCGCCTTAGAAATTTCACCTTTACTATAGATAGCTGTTGTTTGACAGGTCGTTAGAGAATGTTTGCAATTTATAGAATTTTAAAAATGTTAGGAATGTTGACGTTAGAAATAATTTGAATTCCTAAAATTGTCACATGCATATGCGGATTTTAAGAAAATTGATATTAAAGTAGTTAGGATGAACCGAAAATTCTGAAAATCAATAAGGTTCTAAGTTACAAGTAATTATTCAAGAAAATCAAAACCGCAAGTCAATCAGAACTTACGTTCTAGAGTTATCGTGCCGGCATACATACACACAGATGACCAGAGGAAATTTTTTTTTGCATTTTCGGACTCAGAATGATCGGAAACATGAAAAAGTTTTAAAAAATGGGGTTTGCATTTTCGTATTCAGAATGATCGGAAACATGAAAAAAAGTTTTAAAAAATGGGGGCAAGAAAATTTTTTCGTCTACACGAATGCAATACTGATGCCCCATAGGAAGGGCCTCAGTAATATGGTTATCAAAATTAACACAAATTTTTAATAATTGGTATGACCCCCTCTTACCTTTTATACGATTAGTCGTACATCAAGTCCGATTTCTTGTGGAATGTTAAGTCACTCTTCTACGGTAACAATAAGGTCTGGGATCGAGGTTGGGACACGAAGTCTAGAACGTTTTAGCTCATCCCATACATCGCACACTCAAATGGCATAACTCAAATTTGCATGTTTAAACGTTTAATCGTAATACGGTCCAAAATGGCGCCCTCCATATGTAGAACTTTTTAAATGACGGTGTTACTCCAACGCAGTATGTCTTAGAGTTAGAGTAGCACCGTCATTTAAAGAGTTCAACATATGGAGGGCACCATTTTGTGTCGTTTAGATTAAAAGTTTAAACATGCAAATTTTGAGTTATGTCACTTTATTACTGATAATGCGACATGTTCGATCGGATTTAGGTCGGGACTGTATGCTGGCCACTCCATAACCCAAAAACCGGCTTCTGAAATGTAATCTTGTACGTGACCAAGGTCTTCTGAATGGATGAAAACAGGGTTAGTTCGTGCTCCCATAGAAATTGCACCCCCATATCATGCAGGAACCTTCCCCAAAAGCAATCAAATGTTCAATGCAGCATTCTGCAAATCGCTCTCTTGGTCTTCGATACACTTATTTCATTTGAGAACAGAATAGACTCCCATTGTTCCAATGTCCAATATGATCACGTGCAAAATGCTGACGTGCTTGAAGATGAGCTGGAGTAAGTTTTGGGCACATCGCAGGTGTTTTAGAAGGCAGGTTACTTTCCTGTAGTCTTCGTTTTATTTTCCACTGACTAATAGCCAATCCTCGTATTTCAAGGAGCTATTGCTGCACTTTTTGCCGGTTCCAGATCGCCTATAAAAGGATCCAGTTTCTTCACAGCGTTGGAATACTCTTCGAAATCTGCGTGTGTCATATTCAGTTTTCGAGCAACATATTTTCGATTAAAGCCATTATTTGTGGAAATTGTGTGCAAATTTCAATTGCAAAGACAATAATTTCAATCTGTCATAAGTTTGTTATGCTTGTTATAACCACCATATAAGTTTTTGATTTGTTTACTGGTTGTTAGGCATCTAATAACGAAATAAAATATGCTCCAAAGGTATGTAACAACATTGTACTTTACCAAATGGCATCTGTGCTAATCCCTATCCTAAGCAAAGTGGTTAAAAAAGTTATTTTATATTCAAAAAATCACATAAGACATGACAGAGATAATTTTGTTTGTCCTGAAACGAAAAAGTATGCCATTGCCTTCAACTGAATGAATATATTTCATATCCATTCTAGGTAGTGAGAACACTGCAAAAAAATTAAATTCACCAATCACATTTCATATTTTGATCAACCGACTACTATTATTTTTAAAATTTTAAATAAGTGACAATTCTGTCAAACTAATTGTCAGTATATTTTTTAGATGTTGAGATTAAACATACATTAAAATGAGTTATTCTTGTGTAGAATTGATAAATAATAGAATTTCTATTCTTATTTCGTCTATAATTATAAATAATTTGTTAATTTAAATAAAACTATATGAAGTTAATTTAATTAAGAGTATTAAAGCAAAAAAAAAAATGAATGCGTAGATAGTCCTGTGGTCAGCGTTCTTGCCTTCCAAACGGAAGAATCGAGTTCGTATCTCAGATGGAGGAATTTCTTTTTTTCTTGTTTATTTTATTTTATAAATTAGTAAAAGTCATAAATTATTTTTAAATTAATTATATTATCTCAATAACCCAAAATATTTTTTAATATTTGTTGATATTCGTTAGTGAGTCGTAAAAAAATATATACTGTACAACTCGAGTGGATTGTCTATATCAACTCTTGTTGTACAAATTACTATTTTAACCACTTTGCTCAGAATAGGGATTGACACAGGTACCATTTGGTAAAGTACAATGTTTATACATGCTTTTAGGGTATATTTCATTTTGTTATTGGATGACGGTACCAATTTGCTATAAGCATTAAGTACTACTGATAAATTTAAACTCATATTAAAGCATATTAAATTATCTTTCAAACAGCATTTTTTTATCTGTTGAACAGCTCCTAAAAAAATATAGTTAAAATCAAAAGAGCGCCGATAATTGGTACCGATACTATCAAAATAATTTGGATAGGTACGTATTTTATTATGTACGATTTAATTCAAAATGGCACCGAAGATATTTCTTGGCATATCAAAATCAGAAATATGCTTCTAAATTAAGAACAATAAAAAAACGAGTACCTATTAAGAGAAGAAGTAATTAACTCTGTAATTATAAGTACCAGAACTAAATATTCAGGACCTTCCCAAAAATGTATAATACCTTTCTCATTTCACCGCAAATACATTAGGTACTACCTAGTCAGTATAAAAAAACTTAAAATAATAAAAACAAGTGTGTATGAATAAAAAACATTCCTTCATTCAAAAAGCCAATAATTAATTTCAAATTAATTAAACTGCTACCGTATTTGTAGATTTACAATTAGTGGATAACACTTGAATAGTCAATTACAGACAGTGTAAACAAATGCTAAAACCAGAACAAAAATGATCATGTTTTCGGGGGCTTCGGCTAATCGCCATCTGCATGGAAAAAAACAAAGTTTTCAATTTATTTAATGCATGATCTGATTGGCAATGGAAATAAAAACAAGATTAAATATACACTACAAATAGTAAACACCTAATTATTAGACCAGTCTCCCAACGGTAATTACAATATTTTATATTAAAGTGGAATTAGAAATCACGACCAAAAATGTTCGTTTGTCCACCATTCAAAAAACTATATAATCAAATTAAAAATGTCAGCCAAATTTAACATCAGCATCGTCATAAACACTTTTTATTCATTTTAAAGAAGAATTCGATTGTTCATGTTAGTCAACCCTCGGTCCAACCAAAAGTTTCTTGTTTGTCCACTCCACATACTTAAGCAAGATATTTAAAAAATAAAAAACAATTAATGCGCATGATCCCTTAAGGACAACCTTCACACAGAAAATATGGTCTATGTATAATAAGAGGGTTATTTAGCTCAAATAAAATATTTTCTAACATAAAAATTTGTTCCATGTAGAGAATTTCAAACGAAAAATTGAACTTGCCAACAAAAATGAAAATCAGTCATTATCATTCAAAATATCATAATCGTCATCATCATCACTGTCATCACCATTAATTGTTATTATGATTAGACTTATTTCGTTTATTTTATTTTCACGAGTCCACCAATCTTCTATTAGTTTCTCGCACTTGGATATACAGTTCCCCCACACTTCTGGAGTTGCAATTGAAAGTGCTTTTCGTCAAGTTTCCCGAATTGCGTCGTCACTATAACCATTAGGCCCAATATGGTTGTCATGATATTGTTTTGCTATTCCCGAGGCTATTCCCCATATATATTCGATGGAATTAAACTTGCAATGATACGGTGGCAGACGTAAAACTTGATGACCGTAACTTTCAATAATCTGATCCACAACAAAGGTTTTTGGTTTTGCATGTATATTTGCCAAGAGTAATAATTCTGATTTTAATATATGTATATTGAGGAAATGGTATATGTTCCTTTGTCAACCATTCTTTAATTTTATCAACAGTCCAAAAATTCGTTGGACTTTTGTTTAATATGTACTTCAGAATTGTAAGGTGCATTGTCTAAAATAATTACGCTGGGCTTACTTAAACCTGGGAGAAGTTTTTCATGCAACCATTTTACAAACATTTCTGTGTTCATATTATCGTGATAGTCACTGGATTTTGATTTATATGAAAATATTAATTCAGCACCTTCTATAAAACCCGATTTCCCTCCTGCATGTAAAATTATGTGTCGCTTCCCTTTTCCATCGGTGTTTGATGGACTTGACGTTATCATCTTGCCATATTCTCTTGGTTGCACCCCTAGAAAATATCCATGTTTCGTCTAAATATATAAAATTCATCCCTTCTTCTTTAAATTTAGAATATTTTCTTAGAAAGTTAATTCTCTTGTGCACGACAGAACTTCTTTCACAAAGGGCATTTCTGTTATCCTCCTTTTGAAATTTGAAACCCAAGTTATGTATCACTTCCCATAGACTTGTTCTGCCAATGTCGTCAAATTTTCTATCTATTAATTCCGAGAGAATTGTATTTAAGGTCACATGTTTCTTGTTGGCCCTCATTCGATAAATGGTATCACGAATTTCAAATTTCTTTCCATCTGGAACATCTTTCGTTTTCAATGATAGGCGAGTTTTGCGGTGATCTTCTTTCGGCAGTTCACTATTGTGATTTTGTAATACTCCTCTTAATTTGGTTTCACTAATTCCTAGAGCATTGTATACGCGTTGTTGTACAGACATTACCGATTTTAAAGGACCGCCATTTTCTTTTTCATCCATAAACTACTTATGTACACTACCTACCCTAATGTTATTTTATTTTAAATCTGACCATTCGGCCAATTTGACTGGTTGTCAATGACTAATTTGCATAATTTTGTTAATCCGAAACCCGCGTAAGTATAGCGAACAGATTGTACATTTCATTCGAATTAAATACGGTCAGTGGCAAAGCCACGGGTGGGTTTGGAGGTCAGAATCCCCTCGCCTTTGCGTCACCGTTTCCAGCATCGTATTGGCGCTGATCGTTTGTTTTTATTCACTTTTTTATCGTTTTATAAAAAAATATTTTTTTAATATAAACAATCTTATTTGAAATAATTCACTTTGTTGATGGAACTCCCATACTTCTCTAAACTCCTCCTATAAAAAATTTCAGGCTATGCCACTGAATACGGCACTCGTTTGTTATTTTCGAATGTCGACCCAAATAAATTGTTTATTAATAAAATGAAGAACCCAAAATATAAACAATGTCAAATTTGGCTCGCATTTTTTATTTGGTTATACCTAACTTTTTTTGAAGGATTTGACAAACGAATAAAAAATAACATTTGGCGCAAGTGCGGGCTTCAGGGCGAATTTTCGGAGCCATTGCCAATAACAATTCCCTTTTTAACACTTTTTTTATATAAAAGGCTCATATGGATTCTAAAAAAATTAATCTCAGGAAGAACATGGCCCCTTTGGAGCAACCCTTGATATAGGGTGGTAGTAACTTCACGGATATGTATGTCAGTCGGTAGATAAATTAAAATTAGTTAAAAATTCTTTAGTTATTATATTTTAAACTACAAAACATATTTGATAACACATTCAAAATATAAATTATCGTATGACATATATGACGACTTATATCGAGGCTTATATGTAGGTATCTATCAAGAAAATCTACGATCTTTAAACCTAATCAATAAAAAATAGTAAATGCTACAAAACACCTTGTAAATATAATATGAAGTATTAATTAAACCAGTACCAAGAAATGTCACAATAATCTTTTATAGACATAAATCACTCTTCCTTGAGGATAATAAAGTTTTTTCACACTGTGCTAGGTACCTACTTAAAACTAACTTACGTAAGTTTTGCTATCAGTACCATCGTTTGATAAAGTAAATCGTTAAATCGTATAATAAACACTACAGATACTATGTACTTCATTTAGAGGACATTCTGAATCATTTGTTTATCTCTATAATGCTTATATATACCTAGCGACTGGGTAAAAAACCAATAATATAAGCCACCTTACAGGTTTTCATTTCATAGAAATGTATTTACTGGAATAATTAAAGATACGCTCTCAAGGTTCTACGTTAGGCCTCTTACCTCGCCTCTTACTTTTTATTTTTTTATTTTAAGGCTTCATTTCAATCTGTAATAATTTTGCAAAATTGTATGTTTAAATCTATGACACATACATCAACTAAAAGTGTCAAAAGAAAACCCAAGTGGAAAATTGCGAAAATATATGACTGTATAGGTACAATTTGAATAAGCATAGGTAGGTACCATATCTAAGTATGTTTTACGAAAATTTTAGACAAATTCAGAAACCTGGCAACGATGTCTACAAAAATTAAAAAACCATTTTATACTGAAAGTAAAAATATAAAAATATATTTTGTCGCCTACCATATGTGAAAATGAATCATATCAACCCTAGGAAAAATATGACCGAAAGTAACGTATATCGTCCCATGGGCTGCTAAACTCATAACAGCCCGATTTTGTAGTTTTTCACTAGATATCTAGATATCTTTGACTGTCACTTCAGTCACTTGCGTACTTTGACGTTTCACATAAATTTTGATAAAACGTTAGTGTGTAAGTCCATCAGTGAACATGAATAGTCATTCAGAAAGTGACGAAGAATTTACAAATATTCCACCAAACTTGCAAGAGGAAGCCAACAAATTAAAGATTTTCGTTATATTTTCCTTTTCTTTGTTTTTTTTTTGGTAGGCGAAAAACAATTGTGTGTCACACATGTAGAAAACACTTTAGTAGCCCTTAGCTATCAGCTGCCCTCGCTTCGCTCGCTCATGCAGCTAATAGCAGTGGGCTGCTAAAGCTCATTTTCTACCCTTGTGACACAAGATGGTAGATGGTAGTTCTTTTAAAATTGATTACATTATAAATATTTTAAAACAGTATTTTAAAGTTATATTTTATAATTTTGAAGTTTTTGGATGTACCTATTAGAAAAACTGATTTACGCTTTGCGTTTGCTGCCCTCGATTATCGCCTCGTGTAAGAAACTTCGCATGCGTGAGAAAAAGTGTTACCTACTTTACTTATGTTCTTAGTTAAAGAAATAACTTAATATCTCCCATAATAAAGCACTGCCACCTACATCAAATGAGAATGTCCAAAGAAAACAAAGTGTAAAATTCGGAAAATAAGATAAGTAATTGTGGGTACAATATAAATAGGCATAGGTACCATATCTATGATATTTTAGAAGATTTTAGACAAATTCTGAAACCTGGCAAAGATGTCTACAAAAATTAAAAAAGCCATTTTATACTGGAAGTAAAAACATAAAAAAAATATTGCGGATAGTTCGTCCCAAATGAATCGCATTTTACGCAAATATTTGAAAACAGAATTTTAATTTTTTTTATAAGATGTAAGTATTAGAAAAAAATGTTTTACGCTTTGCGGTTGCTGCCCTCGATTACCGGCTCGTGAGGGAAAAGTGTTACATACCTACTTCTGTTCCTAGTTAAAGAAATATTACCCATATCAAAGCTATATACTTATAGGTACCTAATTAACTTTTGAATTACTTAATCATAAATTCATTGAATTATTGTCCTCAAAACAATCAATTACAATAATTATAATTATTTAAAATTTTCGAAAATTTTTGGTGCAAACTAAGGGAATCATCAATTATTTTGGCAATAATTAGATTTAAAAGTTTGAAGCTTATTTAATTCCGGTTCCCCCGGTAGGTAAGTAGATTAATAATAAGGAAACAAAATTTTCATACACCTACAAAATTTTATTGGCGCTATATATCTACAATGTGAATTTATGTGTGTATTACTCACTAAGCTATTATTTTGGAAATGTAAAAACACAACATTCATTTAGGTACTTAATAATTGTTAATTATATTTAGTAAACAAGCGTACAAACAGATAAAACCTTCAATGCCTGAATAATTTGTAAAAACATTGACTATTTATGTGCCCAATGCCGTATAGGTACTTAATGAAAAAATGTAGGGTACTACATAGATATACCTACTTAAATTTAAACCTAAAAAACAGGTTCTTTTTGTTTATAAATAATTACGCGGTAAAAAACAAGTTTAATAATTTTTTGTATCATGAAAAACCCACTTACCGGATCTAAATCTGCTTCCCACAGTTCCTTCAACTCCTCGGCAGTCCCAAAATCATAAAAAGATTTATCCACAATAAACGATTCCATTGTTTAGGTAGTGTATAATTCCAGGAACAAAATAAACAAATCAACAGTTCACTGCACAAATCAAAATTCACTGTTTAATGACAATTTCTCCATAAGGAAATCACTGAAGTTAACAAACCACTGCAATTTTGCATAAAACGGTAAACACGCCCCTTTCAGTAATTCACCGGTACTTCCTTTGCACTACGAATTGTTTTCCTAGCAGTAAATTCGAATTTTCAGGGCGTGAATAAAGCCGGCAACCTGTTGAAAATGATCGATTTATTTATGTGTGTCGCTGTCGCTAGTCGATCGGTAAATTCGGTGTACACGCGGTGTGACAGGAGCGTTTGTTTGAGTGTATCCCTCGCACGGACGCTGTAGTTCAAATTCAAATGAACAGTGAATGTGCTCGCACGAATGCAGTTAGCGCGTTAGCGGCGTTTCCCAGCCAACCACGTTTTGAATCGTGCTAGGAGCGCGAGAAAACTGCGCGTTCGTCCGTCTGAGGTGTTCCGCATGGTTCTTGATGACCACCCATATGTATTTTTCATTTCCGCTCAAATATAAAAGTACTTTAGGTATTTTAAATACTACAATCGTTACTCCGGATTAATAACACTACTGATTCTTATGTAAAATGATCTGAATCCAGTGGCGTCGCGAGAACCAAAAAACGGAAAGGCGCCCAAACCTCTGTCTTGAAGTTCGGGGAGTGAGGGGGCGTCAAAGGTGCTCTAAACAGAAAGAGCGGGGAGGCCGTCAAGCCCCCAACCTGGGCCCCTATACGCTACGCCTATGGCTGAATTCGAATATGACCCCTATTTTTTCTCACCACCCACCGTTTTCGGGGAAGGTCCCCCACCTATTTTAATCACTTTTCGGTCATTTTGGTAAATTGTTCTAAAATATGAAGCAAGAAGTAGGGCCGACGAGAAGGGGGCAGGCGGGACAAATGCCCGAGGCCCGGGCACAAGGGGGGGCGGCAGCAGCACAAGGGGACCGCGGCAGCTTTAGGTGAGGAAGTTCTTAAATGCATGTCAAAAAATGCGCAATAACTACCTCTTAAAGCCCACCAAATTTCATTTGCATATCTCGACGGGATTCAGAGCAATAAGTAAATCATCAGTTTTTAAGAAAAACTTTAACACCCCGTATTCGGAAAACGAAGCATTTTCAGACATACGTTTATATAGCAAATTGTCATTATTTTTTCATGCAGAACCACCCCCTAGTTTGTCGTACTTATTTACTAACACCCCATATATACCTATACAGCGTGGCCATTTGAAAACGAAACAACCAATTTTGGGAACCCCAGGTCATTCACGAAAAAACGCTCGGGCCCGTCAATTTTTGATTTTAGGAGGAAGCTTTTTTTTGCCAGTTTCACACCCTGAACGGAAATCATCTAGCGGGGGTGAAACTTACCCCTAAAATCTTAAACGAAAAGAGGGGTCGAGTGATATCTTATCATGAAAGTATTTTTATACAGATTATAACCCCTGAGTTTTAAATCGCTACTGTCTCCCTAGCCATGATCTTTAAGTAATTTTTATTTTCTTTAAATGCTTACCAGTTACTCGAGTAAATGATGGAAATGCTGACCCTGGGATTCCATGCAATAATAGAGATTTTGTTCAAAACGCTCTCAGACATTTTGAAGAATCTATGGGGTTATTTGTTTCCGTTGCCTTCTGCTTGTTAAAAGACGAAAGTATACAAGTTACTTGAAACTGCAATGTGGCAACTTATGAAGAAAGAGATTGACGGCATGGGATTTATCCTGAATTAAAAATTATTAACAAAAAAGCAACTAATAAATAAAATAATAAGTACCTATCTTAATTTTATAATCTCCAGTAAAAATAAATGACCACTTGCAAATATTTCGTTTTAATTAAGATACACACTGTATGAGATAAGTAAAATATACACCCCCATCAGCATAATTTCCTCGCGGCGAAACTGATCGTTATGATTTTTTAAAAGCGGATTTGGTGGAATTAGTCTGTCCTCAACAATCCATAATGGAGATATAAATATTATAAACCGTATTAACTTTATTGTGAAAGTATTTTAAGATTTTTTTAAACTTGTCTAATATTTTTCACCTGGAATATAACAAACCAAGGTACAGATCTATTCTTTGTATCGTACTTATAATAATTCGGAATAAATAACTGAGTAGATTCCTGAATTATCAGCAAAAATTATGGTAACTACAGTAGTCACCGATAATTAAAGTTTTAATCAAACAACAAAAAATTGTAACAAAATATAATAATAATATTAATAATAATAATGTTTATTTTCCAAAAGAAACAACAATATGTATACAAAAAAATTTCAATACAATTTAGGAAATAAACAAATAATCACGGAAACATCAAGGATGTTTGTGTGTGATATATACATATAAATTAAATTTTTGAAATACAATTAAAACTTAAGATTATTTTTTTTTAGTAAGTTAAAATTTAAAAATATATAAAATTAAAAAAATATATTTTTTTTATGCTCAATTTTCTTTTTTATTTTTTTTTTACCTTTTGAAACTTTTCTACAATTTACTTTTTTTTTTTTTTGCTTAATACTTTTCCCTTTATTTATTTATTTATTTATTTGGTCAAGAAGTTTATGAATATCAATTCTGGGTAATTTTAATATTAATTGTTTAAATAATTTCTTAAATTTTTTTTTGTTTAGTGGTTCGTTTATATTTGTTAACATATAATTTAATGCCTTTATTGCCAGAAAATTATAACTTCGTTGTCCGACTGATTTGAGCATAAGTTGAAGTACATATGTTCCTCTTTGTCTTGTATTGTATATATGTGCTTCGGTCAATAGAGTGTTTTTTGTCAGAAATTGTGTACTGCAGATCTGGAAAAAGAATAGCTGACGGCAATCTAATATTTTAGAGTCTCTATATAACATAATTTTTAAGAATCTTCTTTGAAGAACTTCTAATGAATTCAGGTAAGTTCGAGCTACTCCTCCCCAACCTATAATTCCATACCTGATATGTGATTCTATTAAACTTTCATATATAATTTTCTTTTGCTTAAAATCTAGAAATTCTGAGATCTGTCTGAATCGATAAAGTATTGATCGTAATTTTTTTAGGAGAAAATTGATATGAATATTCAACCTCAAGTTGCTGTCGATAAAAATTCCTAGATATTTTATTTGATTTGAAGGGGGTATTTTTATTGTTTTCTGGATGGTTAGTTCAAATGTTGGAAGAGATGATTGATGATAAGCAAACGGTAGGTATAAAGTTTTTTTAAAATTAATCGAAAGTAATCTACTATCAAACCAAGTTTTAAGTTTTAATAAGTGCTTTTCAGCTTTGTTTTTAAGACTAAACCAATTATCGTCATTATAAAATATTACCGTATCATCGGCGAAGCTTATTATTTTATTTTCCTCTTCCAATAAAAATAGATTGTTTAAATAAATTATGAAAAGTATTGGTCCTAATACTGTGCCTTGAGGGACACCACATATAACTGTTTCCTCTTTACTAATATGTTTATTTACTTTTACTTTTTGTTTCCTATCGATTAGATAACTTTTGAATAGATTATGTGCAGTACCTCTCACCCCTATATCTTCCAAAGTTGTTAGAAGAAGTGTATGATCAACCGTGTCGAATGCCCTGGTTAAGTCAACGAACACGCCTAGCGATGGTCTTCCCTTATCTAGAGCATCATATATGGTAGTTGTTAAATATTTAATAGCGTCTTGTGTACTCGTTTTTTCTTTAAATCCAAATTGATTATCTGATAATATTTTATGTTTATTTAGTCTGGTTTTTATTAGTTTTTCAACAATTTTCGCGAGATTGGAAATTAAAGAGATATGTCTATAATTATTCATGTCACTTTTCTTTCCGATTTTAAAAACTGGTGTAACGACTGATACTTTAAAGGTAGAAGGAAATATTCCAGTTAGAATCATTTTATTAGCTAAGAATGCTAAAGGATCTGCTATGTATTCTGATATAGATTTTAATGTTTCTGATTTTAGGCCATCTTCTCCTGGTGATTTTTTATTTTTTAATTCTGAAATAAATATAAACTACATGCCCTTTGCGCTTTTTTCAATGTGCGCTTTTTTCCATGTGCGCTTTTATACCCGTGAGCTTTTTTCCGTGTGCGGTTTTTTCCGTGTGCGCATATTTCCTCGTGCGGTTATTTCCTGTGCGCTTATATGTCTGTGCGCTTTTTTCTGTGCGCATATTTCCTGTGCGCTTATTTCCTTTGCGCTTTTTTCCGGTCACCTGTAAATATATTGTAAATATTTAGACAAACTCTCACACCTCTAAATACACCAAAAATGTTATAAAAATTTTCTAACATAAACTTAAAGTTACAAACCTAGTTTGACTTTGATTTTCTATTCTAATAGACGCTTTTTGTAGTTTTAGACAGGGTGTTACTATATTCGACTGACAACGCTCTGCCCAGAGAGCTCTCGTTAATTGATGAATTATAAGTTTCTAACGTCTCTATAAAGTATCACTATTATTATAATAGGTAGGTACCTATAATAGTAGAGAATCAAAAAAATATTTCTGGTACGCGCTTCACTGCACTTTACAATTTTGAAAAAGGAATGTCAAAAATCTTTAATTTTAGAACAAAATCTAAATATTGCGTCCTATGTATAAACCCTTACCTCGTCAATTAGAATAATATAGGTAATCTAAATTCCAAATGAAAAATAAAATTGCATAAAAATTATATTTGCCCTGTTAATAACGTCGTCAGATGATCTTAATGTATAATAATAAAACAGACAATTAAACAAACGATACAAAAAATACATATGTATTTATAGATGTCAATACTAAATGTAAGTCTAATGTCTGTACCAAAGCCAATGATAGCACCTTAAAAAAGTAAAAAGATAAGTCAGTCAATATTATTTTTTGAACAATGAAAGTTGCTAAATCCTTAGATCGTTTATATATGCATATATTTTTGTTTTCAGTACCTAAAGTGTACCTACGCACGTATTTTTTCTTTTTTAATTTCAAAATAGAATTAAGTCTCAGTCGTCGCTTGATTTAGATAAAAAGCTTATAGCAAATATTTAAATAAAAATTTATTAAAAATAAAAGCCAAGTAAAAATTTTCATTTGTTACCTACCATCGACAACTAAAAAATCTATATTTCTTCACCTGTTTTATGAATTGTCGTTTTGACGGTTAAAATTAATTACAGTAGAGCGTCGATAATCCGGATTAATTATGACCGGACCCCGTCTGGACTACCAAAATGTCCGAATTTTCGAAAAGGATCAAAAAGGACGTTTGAGTTCATAACAAAAAGAAATTTTGCTAAAACCGTTATTAATTCACTTTTGTCGTTAAATAATTGAGCAGATACCTAAATAAAACCATTAATTAATATGAACTTACAATGTATTTTCATAAAATAATATACATACATAATATGTAAAGGGGGGTGGGTTGGCTCAGTGGTTAGAGTCATGACTTTGAGATCGGAAGGTCTCAGGTTCGAATCCCACCGTTGGCCGGGATTTTTTCATTTAATTTCATTATTTAAAATTAATTCTGATGCCTTGGTAGGATTCCCCACTCGACCATTCACTGTTGTATTCTAATTAACAGTGTTGTTCCTAAAGTGGCGCTGGGAAACAGTAACAAAGCATACACAGAACACGAGGCTAATGGCCATAGTAGTCGACGCCGATGACATCAAATTAAAAAAAAATAAAAATATGTAAAGTACAATATGTGTTTACAGAAGTCTGTATAGTTTATAATCAACGCGTTTGTTTGACAAATATGTATGTTTGTACTCACTTCAACTTTTTTTCGTCGGAATTGAATCCGGGTTATTAACGATCCGGATTTTTGACGTCAGAATTATCGACTCTCTACTGTATAACCACATTATGAATACCCATACTAATTCATATTATGTTCTACATACATGACATAAAACGGATATCTATCAGAGTTAGGTTATGTTGAAAATGAGTGAGATGTTCACATAGATTTCCACTGCGACCGGTATGGGTCTATTGTGGCTCATTCCTAACTCATAGTTCATCGTACAAAACTTGCATCTACTCAACTAGGCAGTACAATATGTTCATTGTCCAGTTTTTTGGTCTTTTGACATACAACAAACGTCCTTCAGTGAAATATACAAATGCTACACTTTTAACCATTCAGAGGACGTCTCTTTTTGGATTATATTCGGACATTGCTCATCCACGGAATGAACGTTAAACATTGACCAATGAACGTCCATTGATGTTTTTGATAGGATACTGGACGTTCAAAAGATGTCCGTTTCTGGACATTAAACGATGATAAATAGCAATTGCTTTACTTAAGATCGACGACCTATTCTATTTTTAGTGTTGCGCCCATTCCAGTTTTTTTTCATTGCCCTCAACACCGCTGTGCTCCGGAAACCAATGAACGTATTTATACCAACCTTGAAGCAACTGGCTGGAGCTCAGAGGTTTAAGGGCTTCCGGTTTAACGAACAGATCTTTATAATCTTGTTTGCGAGAGGAAGATCAACACTCTCGATTTTTTTTCTCCTGGGCTCGTCTGACTATGTTTCCGAATAACACTGAAGCCTATTGGCTTATTGTGTTTTACCCCACGTTAGTTCATAGCACCCACTCTGTCACCTTTGTACCTTGTACAAGTTTGTACAGATCCTTGGGTGAGCGGGTTCTATACGTTGTTGGATCAACCTGGGATGTCCAAAAAGCGCCTGTCTTTTGCGATCTAGAGCTTCACATTCGCACAATATGTGTTTGGCCGTTTCTGGTTTCTTGTGACAGTCGGCACATGAGTTCCCCATTGTATATGCCAATTTTGTTCAAGTATCCCTTTACTGGGGGTGCCCAGTCATGAACCCTGTTATCACTTTCAACTGGTTCCTATTCATAAAGAGTAGTTCTTCAGTTCTTTTGGGACATGGTCTGCCTATGAAGGCTTTTCCATGTGCCTGTTTTGGGGTGCTTCCCCAATAGTTAATATGTTGTTTCAGAATCCAGTCGTTTATGAAACCCCGGACTGTACTTTTTGGTACTCCTGGGTTTGTGTCTGGTTCCGGTGTTTCTTCTGACCCTCTTTTTGCAAGTTCGTCAGCCTTTTCGTTGCCTTAGATCCCTTAGTGACCTGGCACCCAAAATAGTTTTATTCTATTTCGGTCTGCCAGTGTTCTTAGTTCTTCGATGCATTCCCATACCAGCCTCGACGTAACTTTCTGACTCGATATGGCCTTAAGTGCCGCTTGGCTGTCTGACATTATTTGAATATGCTGATTTTCGACAGCTCTTTCATTGTTCGTTTTTGCACATTGCAAAATTGCGTATACCTCGGCCTGAAATACCGAGGAATGTATTCCTATAGCATAGCTATGGTTAGTATCAGGGTTTTTGGAGGATACTCCCGCCCCAGTGCCTTCCGCTGTCTTAGACCCGTCGCTGTATACTAGGTTTGTTCCTGTCGTTGGACATTGGGCTCTCTTATGGTGATCTTCTATCTTTTCTGTATTAAAACCTCAAATGGAGTATTAAAAGAGTACCTCTTGGTTATGTGGTCTGATCTCATGTCTAGCACGTCTCCTGTCACTAACCTTGAGATACTCATGTGACCTGGCCTAATGTCAAGATTTCCCAGAGTATTCCCTAATCTGTAAGCACCTAATCTTGCCTCCCCTTGTATCACATAGTGAAGAGGTGGGAGTCCTATTAGTTGTCCATTGTTTGGGGGTTGTTTTCAATGTTCCCGTTATTCCGAGACAGACAAGCCTTTGTACCTTTTTTAGCCTAGTTATTGTTTTTTTTTGCTGTGTCTTTGGCCACCACACCAAAGCTGCGTATGTTATTATCGGTCTAACCACCATGTTATGAAGCCAATATACCATGTCTGGTTTTAACCACCATTTTTTCAAAAGGATCGCCTTGCCATCATTAACGAGTTTTCCGCTCTCCTTGTGGTTTTTTCTAGTTGCTGGTTCCAGGTAAGTCTCGGTCAATCATAACCCCGAGATAATTTACCTCCCCCTTAATGGCTGGATGTTTGCACCTCTTAGGTTTAGAGGCCCTAGTGCCTCTAATTTCCTCCTGCGGGTGAATGCAATTATGTCAGATTTGTTTGGGCTAATGTTTAGATTTTACGCCTCTGTCCATTTTGTTACTATATTTAGAGCCTCTTGCATTCGATCTCTTACTATAGTGTTGTATTTTCCCTGTGTCATGATCACTAGATTATCGGCATATCCCAGGGTTAGATTACAATTCTATATACATTTCTGTTTGGAAGATCGAGGCAAAAGTGTCCAGATTTATTGATATGTCAACTCTTGGTTTCTTTTGCCGAAAACCATGGCTTCTACTTCTTTTTCAATTTTGGAGCCGTCCGTGTACAGTACATAGTTCGCCTGGGAGATGGGAATACACTCCATTGCTCCGTTCACCTATCTGTAGAATGAGAACGCTATATGATTTTTCTATGCTGTCGGGATCTAGCGAATTTCAGACTATATGCCGAGAATGTGGTGGTTATTAATTTCAACCAACAGTTCCGTTTTGTCACATCTCAGTTTTTTCTTGCATTGACTATACTCACTGCCATGAGTCTGTAGGAGACCATCCAAGCCTTCCTTTCCAGCAAAATATAAAGAGGGATTAGATCCGGCATGACTTACGTCGTTATGGTGGACATTGCAACAGTGAACAAAGCTAGAGGGATAGTCTGGATTTGTTGATAGTTGGTAGTTCCAGGTGAGTTTTTTATTTAGGATAATTCCCAGATATTTCACCTCCTCTGCAAAAGAAATGCGGTTTCCCCTGCAAGGTAGGTAGTCGAAGCTTGTGGATTTTTCTCCACTTGGTAAATGAAGAGAGCGATAACATTTTATTCAGAGATTAACATACATCTGCTCCATCTCGCACCCTCCTATTGATCATCGTATTTAGGGTATGTTGAAGGATGTTAGTATGATACCAGATCATCCGCACAACATTGAAAGTTTACCACATGCAGAGATAGATCATCTGGCAGGTTATCCACCAGAATGGTCCACATCAGGAGTTCAAGGACTCTGCCTTATAGACGCCCTTCGACAGGTCTGAAAATAACTCTCTGTTCTTGCGTAAATCAGAATCTTGTTTAATATTCGTACTAACTACTTTTTCAGATGTTTTTTTTTTCTAAAAAGCATAATGAGATGCAGATGTCTCGTCTGCTTTGATTGTCATCGAACCATAATAAAGTTCAAGTATCTAAAAACTTGTTATTTCAAAAAAGAAATAAGATGAATTACATTTAAAACAAAATCCGTCCATTCTGCTTTGGCGTTTTGACTTTAAAGCCTATCTTACTTTCATGTTCATTATTAGGATCAGTGTCTCGTTATCTTTTTCTTCTCTTCTGTTATCTGTTCCACCACCCAGACAGCACACCAAATTCTTTGGATATCTACGGGACATCCCAATATCCACTGAATGTCCAGTCCATGGTGGATATCTATTTTATATCCATGAGATGTAATTTATAGACATGCAAATGTCCATAAATAATAGTACTTATATAGCAAATTATTAGAAAATTACACCATTGTGGCTAATAGTACCGTTCAGATATTTAAAATTATTTTTTTTAAGGTGTATTCAATATCCCATGGACATCCACTAAATATATCAAAGTCTAGGCGGGAACGCAAACCATGGTGCATATCCACTAGATGTATTTTTTGATTTTGCCCACTAAGAAGAAAGTCATTCTTGGACCGGTTTCGGCCTTATTAGGACTAGAATTATTTCCTTTTTTAAGAACAGCCCGCCTGGCTTTTATTCCTCCTAGTCTCTGAACTAGGTACTACAGCGACCTTTGATTTTGCTTACTGAGTATAGATTGCGATACCACTTTCGCTCGTTGAATATCTACTCATTCTCAACCCGCCGTAGTTGAGTTCGACCGAAATTGGTATTGCAATCAGACTCCATTAGAGACTGGAGTCGAGAATTTCTATTTATTGCAGAAGAGTCCTAATAAGGACGAAACCGGTCCAAGAATGTCACATTTGAGTTTGGAATTATTTCCTTTTTTATCTATAGGATATATCCATTGGTTACTTATGAACCTCTACTAAAGATACCCATAAAATATTTTGCTGAATATCCATAGAATATCTTCTATATTCTGTATATAGATGGACATTTGGATATCCATATTAGATCCACTGGATATCTATAAAATATCTTGTGGATATATTGGATATCCACAAAATATATTCTGTGGATATCTCTGGGATTTTTTGTATTGTCTGGGAGATACCCATTAGATATTTTGCTGGATATCCATAAGACATCTTCTATATTCTGGATATAGACGGACATTTGGATATCTATATTAGATCCACGGGATATTTCCGATATCCTGTGGATATATTGGATATCCACAAAAGATATTCTGTGGATATCTCTGGGATTTGGTGTGTTGTCTGGGCAGGTGTGTTTTAGTTCTTTAGAAATATGTTAAAAACTGTCCAAGTACTATATGGCCAGTGGAGTTTTACGCCCATAATTTGATATTCAATTGTTCCGGATCTCGGACGGTTTGGAGTACATTTTGAAGAAATCAGAACAAGCCTTCTTCTTCTATATTATCTTCTATTACAATGAATGCACCCCTTCTGCAATATCGTAATAATTAAATAAACAATTATAGGTAATGAAGAGATGATTATTTTATTAATAAAATTTAACTACATATTCTTTAAACACGCTGTACAGAATTCACTAATGGTGTAGGTGCATACAAATGAAAAATACTTTGTTGAGACATCTCGAAATTTCGACCTTCGAAACAAAAATAACTTCTACAATGCAATATCAGAATTTTATGATTTATTGTGTTGTTTTTATTATATTTTAATATTAAAATAAATTGTGTATAAAATTGTCTTTCGATTACAGTTGGCAGAGGTGTAAATATAAAATTTTGGAACTGCGCAAAAATGTCACAACATGCCTTTTTAATTACGTGTAAAATGATTTTAGACTGATATATCAAAACGACATACCTATTTATGGACAATTTCGGACCGAGTACTGTAATGTAATGAGAGGATAACAAAAGTTAACGATTCAAAATTATAAAACAACTACATATTCTCCGTCAATTTATGATTTGCCTACTCAATAGAGACTGAGGCTCCCTTGGGCAGACTGTTTAGCTAAAAAGAAACGAGAAACAATAAAAGACAGATGAGAAATATTGAGAGTCCTGGTTTTTAAGAATTCCATGTCGCAGTTTGCAAATTTGAACAATTTTTTAAAGATATTTGGGCCTCTTGGGCTCCTTAAGCTCGTCTATGTAAAAAGTGTAGGTTACTATATTTACCCCTTAAGGGTGAGATTACAGAACGTCTGCAACTTTGCAAATATGGCGGACTTACAAATGCAAGTATTCCAAAAAATATCTGCAAATTTGCAATATTTATTGTGGTTTATTACCCCCAACAACACTAAACCAAAATTTGGAATACGAAAACTTGATACTTGCATGTGTAAGTCAGTCATATTTGCAGATTTTCAAAGTTGCCGCCATATTTGCAGATCTGCAAAGTTACAGACGTTCTGTAATCTCACCCTAAGTCTGTCCATATAAAAATATTTGGGTCCTTTGCCATTTAAGCTTGCCCACATCAAAATATTTGAGGCCTGTTCAAGTAAAAATATTTGGTCTTTCTGCCTCTTACGCCTGCCTATATGTAATATTTGGCCCAATTATACCTTAAGCATGTCCAAGTAAAATATTTGGCTGCTTTACTCCGTACGTCAGCCCATGTAAAAGTATTTGGCACTTTAACTCCTATTCAGCCCGCCTGTGATAAATATTTGGAATCTTAAGCCTGTCCATGCAAAAATAAATACTTGGGGCCCTTTACATTTGTGATCCAAACATAAAATTTTGGACCATCCTATATGTTATTCAGTTAAAAATCGACATTTATTTAAAACAAGTATTTTCACTTATAAAACCTTCAGAAGACGTGTAAAATGAATTGAAATAATTTGTTTGAAGTTTAAAAATGACAGCAATAGAGAAAACATTTCTGTGGTTTCACAGTTAACATACATCATTATCTCCGTAAGAAATACATATCATTTTAAAATCATTGAAAGCACTAAAGTTACTCAGAAAATTTTGAAAATCAAGAGTTTTCGGCTTGAAGAAATTATATATAAAGTCAAAATCGCCAGACGATCGGAGCTTGCTCATATCACTAACTGTGCTTCACTTACATACAACAATCTCAAAAGGTTGGACTCTTTAAATCAACGCACTAGGTACCGATTGTCTAAAAGTTGGAGTAAGTACTTAGGTATGGGGTGTGACTTAAAAGATCTATTGTATCCCTTCTGTCGCTAATGCAGCAAGGAAAAATCTCGATGCCTATAACGACCCTTCTAATCCGGTTTCCTCAAGAAAGTTTAGAATTTGAAGTGGCTCTTCTATTTGGTATGCTCCAAAGTGTAGATCACTTGGATTCTATCGATTGATATTACTATTTGTTCTCTACATTTTCATGGAGAAAGTGGTCCAATAGAAGAAAATCCTTATCTGGTATTACACAATATTTTTTTAATATTAAATACTACTTACTTCGGTATACACAGTAATATTGTTAAAACTGTCATGTAGATCCTCAAAGTATTAAATAATTTATTTTATTAATTATACTCGTGATTAACTTTCTTGTGAATTAAAGAATTTTCTAAGTACTAATAGTCGGTTGACATATTATTTAATTAATTAAAGAGTTATAATTTTTAGTTTTTTTTATTAATTTTTTAGACAGTAAACAAGTATTGATACCTAACCTCTCAATCAGCACACTTTTTTCCCATTTTGCAACCGTCCATGACACTTCAAGCACCTTTTCAATTTCTCACAACTATGGCTTCCACATAGTAATAAAAAGTGAATCACCATCAACGATTTTTTTTAATGATCGATTTATCTGTAGAGATAATATTGATTTTCCAGCCATTATAGATCAAGATCACGAAACTGTTGAATTACCACTATTTCAACATGTCGGCTGTGCTTCCGCTCATCACACGATGGAAAGGTCTATGCCCGGTAATGATCCCTGTTAGGCGTGTTCTTGCTTAGGCAGCTATAGGCTTTTAATATTTTTTGTACCTCAAGGACTAAAACATGCATTTTACTCCCTCATTTTAGGGACTGAAGTGCCACTTTTACTCCCGCAAATAAAAAAAAACAATAGAAAACCATAGTAAACTACTTTATTCGGGAGGTAATATACCTCTTCTGTAAGCGAATAAATTTATCGATTTTCCAGAAAATAGTTTTGTCATATATTTTTATTTATTAATAGTACAATTATTAAAAACACAATTGATTAGTATGAAACGTCAAATTAATAAATTTCAATTTGACATTTAGTGTATACCTACTTGATTTACGTATAATGTGTTTCCTATATTCAAGGAATGTCAACGAGGACATTAAACTTTATTCGCAAAGGAATGGAGGCGAGTTTATTAGCGAATAAATTAATTAAATTAACAATAACAAAAAGCCGTAATCTTTAGTCCCTCAAATAAAACAAATAGAAACATAGTAACTACTTTATTTAATAAAATTAATTAAAAAACAATATGACAGAACGCAGTAAGCGAAATAACATAAAAATAAACAGCCTTAGAATAAATTATTAGTTTTAGTCCCTGTGGTACAAAAAATAGCGTATATGTACCACTAGACTCACATGCGTTTTAATTCCTCTAGTGATTGTTGCACCCAGAAGTATCTTAGCCTGTCTTAGGCCCAAGAGATTGTTCCAATTATTGGTTCTTCTTCTCGCTAATTCTTTTTTAATATCTCCTAACATTGTGTTACTTCTGTAGTTCTGTTACCGCAGAAAGGCTTAGGTCCCACAAATGGTGTTCGAGTCCCTTGCAAGACTATCTACAATCTCGTTACTTTTTGCTCCGTTATGTACCGGGGCCCAACAGAGAGTAACTGTATTTTCCTCGCCTAGCTCATTTAGTTTTTCTAGCCATCTTCAGACCTTTTTTGAGCTGATTACGTAAGAGCTTAGCACTCTGATGGCTACATGATGATAATCTCTTGTCTGCGATTGTTTCTCTCAATGTTGAATTGGATACACTTCTCAATTGCGTGAATTTCCACCTGGAAGATGCCTGGGTATTTACCCAAACTTGCAGAGTGCCTGGTTTCAAGCTCATACACTCCTATTCCAGTTCCTTCTATGGTTTTGGAACCAACTGTATACCACTGAATAGCACGTCTTTCAGATACAAGCACGATATATTCTTGGTTCCATTCTTTTTTAGCAGCCCAGCTCTGTGGTTTTGAAGTTTTTCTTTCTTAAAACTGTGGCCTTATTTACTAGTTCCTTCTCATGTATGTTCCAAAGAAGTTTGGTTTCTAGGGTCAGGCCTAGATATTTGACTTCTTTTTTCCATTCTATATCTATCCCGTCTAATTTGATGGTTTTGAGGTTAAGGTTTATTTTCCTTGAAAAGTCCCACCTCGCCCATCTTTTGGTGTGTCCTAGTCCTCTTTGGACAATATCACACAGGATATTTTCAAACTTTCCTTTAGCAAATATGACTATGTCATAACCTTGACACTTTATAGGGTATGCCGAGGTTAATCAATCTACATAAAAGTTCGTCTACTGTTAGGCTCCACATTAGTGGGGATAGAACTTCTTTGTGGATATCCAAATGAAGATGGCCGTTCGTGTTTCTTATTAGAAAAGGTGTGCTCACAGGGAAGTGAGTTTCGAGTAACAGATGAGCTCTTTCGTCCTCACTCTGCGTGAAGATTAAAATTGGTTTCTTTGAAAGGGAGTACTTCAATGTAGATGTATTTGTGGAGCTTCTCCTCATGTCCCTTGACAATTTTATTAATTTCATCTGGATTTGATTCAACTCAAGAATTCTCGGTGCAGGTCTTCATTTCGAATATACCAAGGAAAATTTACTATATTTCCTAGTATTCGGTTTTCTAGGCCATTATCCGGTACGGTACACCCATAGTTGCATGCCATTTTGTCAATATTGGCTTTAGAACTTGTTTGTAAACCAGGACTTTGTTCTAAATGGAAAGTGCTTTCCCATCAAACTACATTTAAACTTTAGCTGTTCAGTTTTAATTTTTAGATGATTCTTCTATTTTAGTATACCATTAGGATTTTGTAAAAATGTTTGCGACTGTCTTAGAAACGACGGATCCACGACTAAGTAATATTTGTCATATAAAAGGAAGAACCAGTTTTATGGCTGTAAAAAAATATGCACCCTTACAAAAAAAGATAGAAACTAGAAAATCTATATTCAAGGAAATGTTCGGTTACAAAAAACGATTACTGAAGTCAAAATGGCGAATAAAAAATTTTTTATCCACAGATACGGGAAATTTATAAATTTAAAAACAAAAATTTCCGATTTTTTAGAAAAAAAAAACTAATAGTCAATAACCAATTCCTATAATATATCCTAGTTAACTTTTTTACTAGCATGTTTGTCCAAAAATACTTAACTCGTACCTGAAAATGTCTCCGTTTCGTTTTCATCCTTCCACACTCTACATTCAAATCGTAAGTAAAATAATAAAACTACGTACCACTTTTAAATGTCTTTATAATCAATGAATTAACTCGATAATCCTAAAAAATTACAAACTATACTTGTACATTTCAGTGAAGTAATTTTTTTTTATTTTGCATTATTTACATCAACAAATAATTTTCCATCAATGGACAAATAATATATCTTACAAATTAAAAAAAAAAACAGTAATAAAGCAATAAAAAAAGTAAACTAAAAGTATAACAGATCAAAGTAATAGATCCTATAGTAACACAGCAAAATATACGATATTGCAAAAACGCAACAGCAAAAAGTTTCTCGTTGCTAAAGTTGCAAACAAATTTATGTATCATACACAGTACGAAATTAGGAATTTAGAGCCATTCTCGATTATTAACAAGTCGAAATCGTCAAGACAATAAGTATAAATTGTTAGAGCCACTACCGTTTGCAGCTTTTCTTGATACCTATTGAGCGGAAGAGAAATTGCTGCCTGCATTAAAATTTCGCAATTTATTGCAAAAAACTTGGAAGTCACTAAAGAGGTTCGCCAATATAACAATAAAAACAAGGAAATCATACCATTTAATAATTTTATTACGATATGATTTCGCCCTAACGATTTTGGTAATTAGTTTTGATATTTGGCACACTTTATATGTATATTTTGACGGTATTTTTTAGTCTATTATGATATATGAGTATTAATTGGGAATATTTTTGTTTCACATGAAATGAGAGTTCTTAATTTTCCAGCCTAGCTGCTGTCAGTAGGATTTCTTCGGAGCTTATTGTGGTAACACACATTTTGTATATTTTAACAGTAGTTTTTGCTACTAGTATTATATTTTGATACTAAATGTGGTATAGACCTTGTGTAGTAAAAGATGGTAATGTTTTTGTTATTCGAATTAAGAGTCGAGCCCCACGTTGGGCGCCAGATGTTACATTTTAATTTACCCTCAGAACGCAATCCACGTTCACATAAAACATACCATCATTGATGATTCTTTCATTCGTCCATATTCCAATGAAAGTGGTTTAGTTTACGTAATATAACACAAAACATGCCAGAAATATATATTTATGGGATTTTTTAAACTGATTGGCAGCGCACATTTACAGAATTGCAGCTGCAATTTGACTCAAACTTATGAAAGTGGGCATTCCTATAGTACATAGTCATAGTGAATTTGACATTTGTTATTTTGAACCGTACGCTCTCTGTATTTAAATAAAAATAATTGTGAAGATTTGAAATGTAATTATTTTAAGTTCCCAGAAAAAAATTAAGCCTACAACTATTTAGAATAAGACCTAGTATACAGATACCCTTAAATATGTTGTGCATGTTAATAATTAAATAAAATGGAGCTGTATTTTTCAATATTATTTTCGATCTAATCTTTACAGTTCAGAAGGTGTTCATATCTATATAAATGGTCCGACTCCATGAATGGTAGATTGCCTAGATACATTCGAGTGCATTTTGAGAATTCTTACGTAATCATTAATGTGGTCTTTTAACGATGATGTTTTATTTTGTTATTAAGGGCCAAATTAGTAATCTTCTGGTAAAGTCAATGCTAGTAATCGGAAAGATAAATTTTAACCTCATATTACGCGTTATCAACACAATTTTAACCCACATTTCTAGTTCTAACGATTATATTTTGAAAATCTTCGATATCCTCTATATCGTCGTCAGAATACGATTGAAAAATATAAATTTCAAAAAATACATCCATTTTTTTTATTTTTGACAATGACAACTGTCACTTTATACTGTAGTTATTCCTGTTAGTCATTGGTTAAATCTTGACAAAAGAAAATAGTTGCTGTTTACTATCTGACAGTTAGAGCATGGTTATCCTAAAGTTAAATCATAACAGGACATTCAAAATTGCAATTTTTGTTCTAACAGGAGAATAACCATATATACAATAGTAATATTTTATATATGAGGATAACGTTAACTGTCACTTTACCAGGACATTAATAATTTGGGCCTAAATTGTGTGTTTTCCCAATTTGCTTGGTATATTCTAAGTTGGTGTACCTGTTTAGTGAGAAGTGAACTTTTCGAAATGAATTGTGAAGCCATGCTCTTAATTCTAAGCCATTGACGAACAACTTGTAGACTAACCCTTCCATTCATAATTTGTTTTTCAATTCATGTTTTATGTTTATCAGATAGAGATGTCACGTCGGCTGCTGCATGACAATGAGCGAGACGCCCACTAACATATTAATGAACTAGCACTTACGACTACGTCGCTTGTTTTATTATGTTGTCAGACTGCAAAATAAATGGCGTACTATCCTAGAAATCACCTTGAACTACAATAATTGCAATCAGAAAAAGTTAATAATTGGCATTCAAAATGTCAATATACTTCTATGATGCAATTTTGAAAGCATTTTGTAAGTTTTAGAGCTTTTTGTTAAGTAAATTACGAGTTAAAATCCCAAACAATCCTTGTACATATACTCTCCAGTAATAATTTGGCAACTATGTTGGATAACAACGTGAATGCTTGCAATTTGTCTTTTGTTAACAAAATTGGTGTTCGTCGTTCTAAGCCATTGAGATTGAATAAAGAGAAGATGCTATGACGACGCTAAAGTGTCCGCACGTTTGCATTACACTTTTACGTCATATGTCAAACTGGAGCTAGTGGAGATAGTCAGTTTTGGTGAGAATAAATGCCATTTTTTTTAAATAGCTTCACATAAATGATATAAAATCATTTTTATTCCGTCAGTCTTCAAACATAAAATTATTGACTTCAAATCAAAATACGACTCAAGTCGCCATTTTCATTACACTTTTTCGTCATTCGAAGTGCGTCCATCTGTCATATCACAAAATAGTGTTTATGTCGTCTCTACGTTATTTAATCTCGATGTTCTAAGCCAATATGGCTGAAAAAACGATAAATATACATGACAATTTGGACTGTCAATTACTCTCATGCTATCAATAGGAATTGCAGCAAGTAAAATTACGAATTGTAAAGTTGCATTTGACTTTTTACATTTGAGATGAAAATAAAATGAATATATACACATCAATTGTCAATTAAACCCGTCCACAATGTGTACGTTAAAATTTAATATGTTCCATATGTAGTAAGAAGCAGAAGACACCTCTCGGCGACATTGTAGACCATTTTAGGACAGGATGCACAATAGTTCTAAGGGTACAGAAACTTAGCTGTTCAGATGCAAAGTTATAAGCAAAAAAAAATGTGCACTACATTTAGCACGGGATGTGGCAACTGATTTAGAGAAATTACGAAAAATATGTCCACATTTTTTAATAATCAGGAATGGCTATAAACATTAATTGTACTGCATATTACATCAATAAAACTTTTTTGTAGAATGTATATACAGTGTCTGCCTTAAAACGCGCACCAAATTTCAAAATGATTTCTCGGAAAATGTTTAAAAGTTAGTTTTTGATGATATTTAAGAAACTCATGGTTTGGCTCAACAACTTTTTGAATTTCCTTCAAATTTGGATAGTAGCAAGAATAATAGTCTAAGATTCGATCATATAATAGATAATTATTGATTGAAAAATACGTTTTGCTTGGTTGCCAATCAAAATATAACCGCAAGTACTTTTAATTTCTACTTTAAGGTATATTTTTTGTTATTTATGGTTATAGAAGAAAATTCTTTCAACAAAAGTTGTTTGTGATGTTATTCTTTATAATTTTGGTCATATACATGATTTCTATAAAATGGACCATAATGGAGAAATTTGATGAAAAGTACAAATATTCCTGTAAGATATCAAAATTATAAATTTTCCATTTTTTCTCCATCACAGTCCATTAAAAAAAAAAAAAAACGTGAAATTAACCAAAATTATAGGGAAAAACATCACAAACAACTCTTGTTGAAAGAATTTTCTTTTAAACTCATAAAAAATTGAATAAAACCTTATGGTGGTGGGTGAGGTTTTCCGGGATTTCCTCACCTTTAAGTCAAATGGCACCATCAATCATCTTTAAGTCGCCCAGGAGCGCCACGGCAAATAATAATAATAATAATAATAGCCGTCCCTTCCCCTACACAAGTCGTTCAGTCAACTTCAGGGATTGAAATTCACTTGTAAGGGGGTGAATTAGGGAGAGTATTATTATTATTATTATTATTATTATTATTATTAAAAAAAAGTACCATTAAAAGTACTCGCGGCCATATTTTGTTAGGCAAACCCAACAAAACCGTATTTCTGTAGCAACAATTATCTATAAAAATTATTTTGATTAAAAAACAGATGAGTGCAGAAATTTTACGGTAGGTTCTTAGACTATAAATAATAGTAGTTATGCTGTTAGAGTGAGTTTAGATTTTTTGGGTGATAAGTTTAGGACGATAACGCTATTGATAAAGTAAAAATACAACTAAATGTCAACAAATCGCAAGAATTTCGACTAAATCTTTTTTTGATCATAGAATGGATAAAATATTGCAAAATGCAAGAATACAACAATATTAGGTCATAAAAAATCTAAGAGAATTGATAGATATACAGAAGAAAATGCATTAACTAATAACTAACATTAAGTTGAAGAAGTTATAAAAGTAATTTTAAAAAATCGTCTTCAAAATCTTGCCATTAAAAATTGAGTTTGCTGATTTTCTCATAGATTCATCACCAATCTTTATTAAATGTATATGAGGTACCCCTTCTAAGAAAAAAAGTATCATAGAAACGAACAAGGCAATAAAGAATGATCGCCGAACATAAATAAAAAAATGAAAAGTTTGACGATCTATCTATTAGATTTTGACTAAATATGGGACCAACTCTAGGTTCTTACAAAAAAAGAATGATAAAAATCGGACAACGTGGTAAAAAATTATCGCTGAACATACATAAAAAAATATTTCGACGAATTAAGAACCTTTTCCTTTTTTAGAAGTTGGTTAAAAAATTAAAATTAACACTAATAAATGCAAATTTTATTGATAACGAGCAAAAAGCAATTAAATGCAACAAACAAAAATTTACAGGTTTTTTCAAAGTACATAGAGTAACAATAAGAGAGGTGGTACCATATCTATGACTATCTGAAGGATTTTCTTTGATATTCGGGTATTAACGGGTTTTTGGAAATTTAAAAATATATCGCCTATATACATATATATTTTTTGAAAATATGACCCTTATTACCCCCTCAAACGAGACCTACATCAAATGCGTTTATATCAAACTAATCGTATTAAACGTCAAAATCAACAAATTTGAAAATAATCTCACTTCTATTAAAGAAGATTCAACAGTTTTGGGGCTACGTGAAAAGTGGGACACACTGTATATAAGAAAAGTAGAATCAAAAATATTTTTTTTTTTTCAAGAAAAATCATAAAAATACTCGGACAGACACTGGTTGTATAAAGATTAAAAATTCGCTGTGGTAAAAAATAACAATTATGGCACAGGTACTTATAGAGAAAAAAATAATTGAAAACATTTGTGCTTAAAACATACAAAAACAAAGAAAAAGCGATTTAAGTTAGCAGCCAATTTAGGACTAGATTTCTATATTTTGTAAATTTTTACAAAAAATAACAATGATACTTTTAAATAACGGTTTTTTTTAATACAACTGTTTACAAAATATTTTATCCAATTAATAACAGTATAGAAACATCATTATTTTTTGATACAATATAAAAAAGCGGGTTATTAAACGAACGCATGAGTTATTTTTATATTTCTACATAGAAACAGTTAATTTTTTAAATTGATTGAGAAATACGCATTTATAGAAGTCCCCCCAATTTATGTTGGTCAGAGTGTAGTGTATAAAAATATATAGAATGGTTTATAGCGGTAATTTCTACATTCAAAAGGTATTTTTGAATAGACAGGTTGTTCTATATCTGCAATCTAGATCAAAGTTAGGTTGGCGGTCAAATTCAAGTATACCATACACTAGGCGATTTTGAAATTCATGTACATATTAAAACTTGTTAATATTTTCATTTTCCTTGAATGAACATAAATATATAAATTTTTAATACCTATCAGAAGCCTTAAGTTTTGAAAATCGACTTTAAAATGGATCTACGCCACTGCCAAGTTGGTTAAATAGAAATCTGTTGTAATTTAAATAGGTTATTCTTTAATTCATTGCCAACAGTTGCCTAGTGGGTCTGTTATTGACAATGTTTCCAAAGTGTTTGGATTTTAATAGACTGGCAGCATTTTGAACAATGATTGAAGTTTCAGTATTGTTGTTTTTGATTTTGAAGATGTTCTTTTTTTCTTAGAAAAAGGTAATCGAGATACAAAGGCAGATTGTTTTATTTTTGAAATTTTCGTTTAGAACAGTTGTTCCCAACAGATGGTTGGGACAACGAGTGGTCCGAGGGAGGGTCCTGAAGCACATATAAAAGAATAAGAGATTTTGAAAGCAATGTAAGTTGAACAAGATGGGTTGACTACATGTGTTTCAATGACTATCATTTGTTGAATTTAAATATCTTTAAACAAACCCAACCGAATCTAAAGGTGATCAAAAACTGATACTTAACCCATTTGGTACTAATGTTAGAGACGTTTCAGAAGAAATCCAGGAAGAGCTCAACGAATTTCAAAATGAGAAATTTGTCCAAAAATGAAAATAATAAAACTGATATGAAAACCAAATTTATTTGGAGAGAGAAGTAGATAACGATTTAAAAAATGTAAAATAAGTGTTTTCACCAGACTTCCGATTCGGACATCGTAGTGGCAACATTGAAATGGCGGTCTCCGAACCGGGAGCCCTGAAGTACAATAATAATCACTAAATATCTAGTGTAAAAGTGACCAACAAAATTTGAAAACAAATAGTGCTGGGTAAATAATTCGGAAGAGCCCATATAAAGTTAACGAAGAAGAGAAGAAGTGTTTTCACCAATTTTTCTACAATTTAGGTAAGTATTGAAATGAAAGATATGGGTCTGTAATTAAAGCACTTATTACAATCCGCATTCATAACTATATATCGATGGCTTAATGGTAATACCCCTATATGCAAAAAATCAATTTTTTTTTCGCTAAAAGATGTCTCTAGTAGTCTGCTCCAAATATTTCACTATTCAATAACCCGTATCGCATTAAAATACCCTTAAAGAATACCCCGTATCGGTCATTTTACTTATGTTAACAGGTGTTAATATGGACCTCGCTAATATGGATAATAAATTAAAGATAATGTCTAATAATCAGGTACGTATTTTTATATTTCTTTTATAAATACGATTATAAAAGCATTTTTGATTAAATTACAATATATTGTAAAAACATTTATTCTAAAGTGTAACTTATTTGTTTACTTTACAATACGGTTTATTAACATTCTAATAAGTTTTGAGATTTCTGTAAGATACGGGGTATTATTTATTTTCATTATTTTTTTATATTGGGTACCTACCTAGGAGCAGAAGAATTCTTGTTTCTGCCTTACAAAATGTTTTTTCTAATAAAGACAAAACAAATTATAAAAGCAATGATAATTTAAATAAGTTACCTAGTACAAATGAAGCTGAAGATAACATTTTAAGTAGTAATAATATTTCTGATTTTGTGGTAGTCAACGACCAAGATATTGAAAATCTTTGCAGTCAGGTTCTAGATCAACTGGATACCTTGTTCAATAAACATAATGGAGCATATCGAATGTCAAGCAAGCTGTTCAACATCGGAAGAAGAAACTAATGAAACATTATTTTCCTTTGACACAATATCCGAAAATACAAATGGTGCCATACAAGTTGACAAACAAACAGGAAAGGTTAAATTTAGCTTCAGCTTCTGCAAACGATAAGGATGATGATCCTGAATATATACCATTACAAGGTACACAAAACGTTTATAGTGATTTAAGCAATAATGAAAACATTGGAACTGATACTCATGATGTAGCAGATATAAAAGAAAATGATATATGTCGAGGTCAAGAAAAAGAAAAGCAAAAGAATGTGATTGGGCGAGAAAGAATCTTAGGGTGTGCGGTAAAGAGTATAAAGGATACAAAATAAGTAAAGATGGAAAAGTTACTGATGGCATACCTCGACCTGACGAAAAATGGGAGAAATTCTGTTGCCTGCAAGAAATCCAAAAAAACGCTTTTGCCAAATATTCTCTGATGAAGAAAGACGCTCTATTTTTGACAAATTTTGGAATAATATGGATTCTTGGGAAAAGAAGAAAGTTTATGTTAGGGGTAATGTAGAATACATACAAACTAAAAGGCAATCCACTGGAGATCCATCTCGTCGAAAGGGAACTTACATTTATTATTTAAGGACGAAAGATAATAATCGCCAAAGAGTTTGTAAAATGATGTTCCTGTCAACTTTGGATCTCAAGGATAACCAACACTGAACATGGTATTAATATTAATAAAATGGAGGATCAACAACAAACACGAATTGATAAAACACTAAATATGGAAAAAAGAAACTATCTAAGACAATGGTTAAATGATTTACCAAAACTTGGTTCTTATTATTGCAGAAGAGATATAGAGAAATTTTACTTAGAACAAATGTTTCGCACAAAAGCAGATCTTTATCGTATCTACAGACATTTTTGTAAAAGTAACAACAAAGAAAGTTACATTCTAAGATTTCCCATATTTGATGAAATTTTGAGGGAAATTAATATTTCTCTTCATAAACCCAAGAAAGATAGATGTGTTATTGGTTGTTCTTTTGAAACAAATAATATATCAGACATAGATTATAAAAAGAAGATAAAGCAAAGGCATTATACATTAAGTGTAGATGTTCAGGCTGTCAAAATTTGTCCTGTAATTAATGCTAGTGCCATTTAAGACGAAGTTGAATTGTCACAACTTCACGATATATAATTTAGCGACACACCAATGTACTTACTATTGGTGGAATGAAACAGAAGGTGACCTATCAGCATCTTTGCAAGCTTTTTGGTCCACTACATCAAAGAAAAGTGTAGTGATGCCAAACTTCCAATTACAATTTATTCAGATGGGTGTTGTTACCAAAATAGGAATGTAGTTATGAGCAATGCTTTGTTTCAATATTCAATAAGAAATAATGTTATTATTGAACAAAAAATCCTAGAGAAGGGACATACGCAAATGGAATGCGATGCAATGCATAGTTTAATTGAGAGGAAAATGAAAAATCGTTTTATTCACATGCCCAGTGACTATATAAATATTACTAGAAAAGCAAGATGTAATCCCTTTCCTATAGATACTTATTTCGTAACACATGGCTTTTTTCAAAATTTTTCACTGGCATCAACATGGAGTTATAATTCCATACGTCCTGGAAGGAAAACAAATGAGCCTACAATGACGGATCTTAGATATTTGCACCATAGTCCGACACAGAAACAAATTTTGTTCAAAATCAATTTTGATCATGAACTCGAGCCATTACTTTGTAGAAACGCAAAATATCCCAATTTTAACGAGTATCCAGCTTTACACAATGAACGACTTAAGATTAAATATCAAAAGTTTAAACATCTGCAAGAGTAGTTCTACCAGCTGACTGTGCTTGTAAAAAAAGATAATATTCCTAATTTTTAAATTTGATAATTTTACGGCAAAATAATTGACGTTAATATGTACATGTATTTCAAAAATACCCAAACCCTATTTGATCGCAAACATTTCGAAAACTACGGATTAAAATCTGAACTGTTTCCATAACTGAAGATATATAAAACATTTCGCATTCGTTATTATATTTCCTGAGATAATCTTTTCCTTTCATAGTAACTTTCCCATTTTGATACCCTTTCTGGCCACACTAAATTACATGCTTTCCATTACACATATTTTTTTTGTATTTTTAAAGCTTTAGAAGTTATTAAAGCACTCTCATCGAAGTTTCGTCACATATATTACACAAGTTAGAGTTTTTTTTACAAATATTAAAAAATATATCAGCTTTTTTTTTCAATATTTATCTTCAAAAAATGTGTCGTCAATTTGATAACCTAACTTACAAAACTAAATGTCATTGCAGCCATTTTTAATTTTCATTATTAATATTTCGAATTATTCCACGTTAAATTTGGTTTTAAATTTGTTTGAAAAAATAGTTACAAACTTTACAGTTCTTAAATCGTATATTACTTAACTAGTGTAGCTAAATGATATATTTCGCACATAACCAGCAAGGTAATACTCTTTTTAGCCAGTTATAAACACTATTTTTCTTGCGACCATAAAAACAATCATTAAACAAAACATGAGTTGTTAAGTAGTACAAAATACAGTAGGTTAAAATATGTAGCTTAATTTCCAGTTTTAAATAGATTTAAATTGAACTGATATTATTAAAAAAAACTATAAATGACTGCAACATTTTCAACAAGCAACACTCCTTTGTAACTTCGATGATTCCTACATATAATACAAAAAAAAAAACTTAAAAACCATACATATACAAAATGATGATTCTCCTGATCGGTTTTACCTTACTTTTTCTTTATTTTTTCACACCGGTTCGATTTGGAAGTTGCGCGCGGAAGACAGTGTGTCGACAATCCTAAATTTGCGTGCTCAATCTCGGTTTAGGTAATTCCCCGAAAACGGTGTCGCCGTGGACGCTTTTTGCCAGCGCTTTAATGCTCGCCGCGATGTCCAGATTGTCGTCCTGTGGCTAAAAACAAGAAAATAAACAAAAACATTAACAAGAAACATAATTTTTCTACTATAATAAATTCAGTTGGGAATTGAACTGACAACCTTTGGTTGTTAATCTGAGGTGCAAGATGCAATTTCAACTCGGTTTTTCTGATTCATAAATTTTTTTTTCGGGTTGTGTTGGTAATATGGTATTACTAAAGGTCCTGCGTTGTTTTGCTTAAAGGAATTTGGTTCATTTTCCTATAGGGAAGTAGGTTACATATTGTGGAGTCAGATTGTTTGGAATTTAATAACCCTAGAAGATTTTGAAGTCGCATTTGCACAAAGCGGAACGTTATGTAGTGAAAAAACGACTCCTACATTCTTTATAATAACATATCTCGTGACATTAAGAACATCAAAGCATGGTACTAAATATGAAAAAAAAAAAAAAAATCTACAGATCGACCAACATAGCTTTGCCTCTGAGAATTGGATGCGCAGTAGACTGGTCGGCGGAGTGGGGCGAGAGGTCATTAATGTCCCGGTGAAAGGTCGAAGTCGGTCTTTGTCGCACACTAACCCTCTCTGTTTATCGTTTGCGCATCTCAGAGGCAAAGCTATGTTGGTCGATCTGTAACTCTTATAGAAAGTCATAATATTGAATATACTGATACAATAAAACTTCTGGGGCAGCAGCCCAGCTTAGCAGGTTCAATATTGTGTATAGATATCTGCAGTCAAGTAGGATCGCACGCAGTTATTACTTGGATGTGTGACTATCCAAGGAAAGTCGGCACCCTATAAAAATCCGCGTAGTTGCATACCACAGCTAGCAGGACGTTTTTTTCCTCTCCTGGGCTCGTCTGACTATGTGTCTCCGAATAACACTGAAGCCTATTGGCTTATTGTGTTTTACCCCATGTTAGTTCATAGCACCCACTCTATCACTTTTGTACCTTGTACAAGTTTGTACAGATCCTTGGGTGAGTGGGTTTTATACGTTGTTGGATCAACCTAGGGTTGTCCAAAAAGTGCCGATCTAGAGCTTCGCATTCGCACAGTATGTGTTTGGCCGTTTCTGGTTTCTTGTGACATAGTCGGCATATGAGTTCCCCATTGTACATGCCAATTTTGTTCAAGTGTCCCTTTACTGGGGCGTGCCCAGTCATGAACCCTGTTATCACTTTCAACTGGTTCCTATTCATTAAGAGTAGTTCTCCAGTTCTTTTGGGACATGGTCTGCAGGACGTTATATTAATGAGTACACGATACAGCGTGGGGTATGTCATCTTTCGGAGGAGATGGGTCCATGGATGTTAAGACTCGTTAAAGATCCCTCTGCTTGGAGCACCAGAGGATTCGGCTAAATTTCTAATATTTGGGGATAGCGTGCAGAGTTGGGTAGTATTCGAATACCCGGTACTCTGAACCTTATTCAGAATACATTTGGCTGGTATTCAAATACTATTCGAATACATTTGTGTTTTCTGTATTCGGTATTCGACTGAATACTTTTTTAGTCAGTACTCGGTATTTTGGATTCAGAATACCATTTTTGAATCCTAGTATTCGAATACCCACTTTGTAATCGAATCCCGGTAATCGAATCCCGGTATTCAAGAACAAGATTATTTTTCAAGGATAGCTTCTTTTGCTAAGCAATTCTATTGTGTTACCTTACTGTGTTCCAATCTCCAATGAATGTATTTTAAGTTTTATTTATTATACAGGGTGTCCCACGAGATACGCCTCGGACCATAACTTCATAACGGTGCAATTTTCAAAAATTTTGTAAGAGTCCTTTTTTATGTATATTCAAAAAAAGCCATCTTTTAAAATTAGTTTTCGAAAATTGCACCGTTATGGAGTTATGGTTTGTGTTTTTATCTGACGGTGTACCAAAGAATTTTATTTTAACTTTTTATTTATAATTTTTTAATAAAACTTTAAAAAATAAAAATTAACAAATGCTTTTTATTAAACAGTTATTTTATTTAACCTCACTGTGACACTGTGTATCAAAAAATGATATTTCTAGTTTTATTTAACATAGATTTTTAATTCTTTTTATATTTTTATAAATTAACTACATAAATAATAATCAAGCTTTATGTGCGCATATGTTATTTGTAGTTGGAATATTCATAAAGTATTCATATGTAAATGAATCCAGGTATTCGAATACAGCGGTATTCAAATACTTTTTTTTCTTTGTATTCGAATATTGATTATTCGAATACAATTTAGAATACAGTATTCAGGATTCGTATTCGAATACCGGATTTCAGTATTCGACCCAACTCTGATAGCGTGCCCACTAACGTCGATGTTTAAACCTCGTAGTTATAAATAGACCGACGTTAAATCAATTAATAACAAAATAATAAAACTTCTCTGCATTAATTTAGACAATTAGAAATGTAAGAACCATATAGAATTGCTAAAGAAAAACTTTCTTCTGAATGTTTTTCAGTCAAAAATGTGGCAAAAGAAATAGATTCTATACCAGCTAAAAGCGCATATTATGCTCTAGTTGAGTCCCGTTTACTCATAAGGCATATGGAATTGCATTTTGAGGAGGTTGTATTCGTTAGTATTATACTGTTTTGTGTCTGCAAAAGGGAACAATACAATTTTTGAGTAATATAATGTTGAGTGAACAATCTTAACTTATTTTGTCAATCTTCTCAAGTAAGATAATAATGTCACCAATTACTGTCGACGACGTTGGATTGATCGAAAAATATATGGACACCAATGCCATCTATCAGAAGAAAAATGTTCTAAGCTCATTCGTTTGCATCACCGATAATGAACTTTAAAGTTATAGTGACAATAATGATGTACCTAAAACACATTTTAGGTAGGTATAGTGAAACCTGAGTAAGTCGGGCCTTGTGTAACACCGAATCCTGTGTATGAAGGAAATTTTAGCGATAACCTACATATTTTAATGTAAACATTTCTTATAAGCCAGGATTCCTTTGTAGGTAACTAGCACTTAGAGATGTTTACATAATTAGTTTATGATTACGGAAGAGCCCACTATTATCAATACTTAGAACTATTATCCCAGACATGTAGGTTCAAAAGCTGTAATTACATAAATACGAGTTTATTGTTCTTATGGAACAATGGCTAACCATTTTTAATCAAAAAATAAAATTTGAAAATCGGCATATCCTTTTATTTTTGGATAATGTCACATCCTCAACTAGTCATTGATAAAAGTATATTTGTTGTGAAGTCAAGGCCTAAATCATTCTATCTCTAAATCGGAGTGAGACAACCGATTATGTTGCCGTAACATGGCGGTCAAACAGCGCTCAGCTAGCTGTATCTGGCTGTATTGAAAACATGCATAGACGTATCAGTCTTAAAGGGAAATTATTAATTTTAATGAATTTTTTCAGTAAATATTTAATATCGATTTTTTTAGTCTTAATTATCAGTTAAGCAGATAATTATTGTTTTTTTAAAGTACCGAGTGTCCAAATAAGACACGACGCCGGTTGTCGTTGGCTGTAGGGTATGGCTTGTATCTCAGAAACTATGTACTGTAGATATTTGGAAAAAAAAATCGTCAATGTACAAAATAAATCGATGAACATTATTTTCAAGTTTCTAAGTAGACTACTAAATTGCGAAATGCATATGATCAATAATAAATGAGTAGTTAAAATAAGTAAAACTACTTGCAGAATATATGTTCTACATAACATAATTTGACTTTTTTTAAAACAAGTTTTTATCATTGATAATGAGCATAAAGCCCTCTAGCTGTAAAGTTCGGAACTTGAAAATAATTTCCAACTATTTTTGAAAACAATTTTTATTAAAAAACAGATGTATAAATTGTTCCGTAGATATGACTGGAGTTCTTTCTACTCTGTAACGAAAAATGAAATCAACATATTGCTATATGAAAGAACAAAGATATATTTTCAATACTATCATTATAGTTAACCGTTAAATATAAATCTACAAATAATTTATTGTAAATACGTTTTTGATATTTAAATTCCGATGTGATGAACCCATGATGTGATAAACAAGTCTCCGAGTTAAATGAATGAAAAACCAGATTCAAACTACTACAAATATCGATTTTTTTACTGCGCTGTTATTAGATTTCACATTTCGTATGAGAACGAATGCATTACTACTGTTCAATCAGAATATTGCATTTCTGCCAAGGACGCTTAGATAGTGAACCCGTGTTAGCTTCAGAAATTTTGTAAACAATACTATCTCTTTTGGCTGTAGATCTTCGGATAATGCAATGTGTAATCCTAAAATAAATCTATTCAACATAAAATTGTGCTTTCTACCATCAAACATAGTCTCTCCAGCATGGAGTTACAAAATGCCTAACAAAAAACAAGTGTTGCGGTTTATTATTGCCAATATAAAATAAATCGAAGAGTTAGTTGCTGAAATGAATCCCGGTTTTAACGTTCATTAGGTTTGTTCTAACAATGATCAAAAACCAGTCATTGCCACCAGAATAATGCGCAGTAAGTAGGACCCTAAATTATATACTGGGCAGAATCCTGGTACCAATGACTGGTTTCGGATAGTTGTTGGAACAAATTTCTGATTATTTCATATTAGATGAAACCGTAACAAAAAATGCTAGATTTCAGTGTACAGAAGAACTGGTACTACCTAAAATCAGTTCACGACTATGCGATTCCGTTTTACACAGGTTTCACTGTACTTATATGTAATATGCACAAATGATTTCAGATAAAATGTGTACATGGACAATATAATAGTTATTTCTCAGTGTTGCACCATTTATTTTGCACCCATCTTATACCAGTCATTAAACAACAACAATTAGCAGGTCGTACCCAGGTGCCTATTGAAAATCATAGGTATGGCTATATAAACAGAACCTATTTGGTTTTTTTATGCCTGCATTTTATGTGAAACCGACTGTATTAATATATTACTTAATTTTGACAAAATCGGGTATTAATTATTGGCCACTTTCTATTAATAACCGTTTATCTACGACTATTCTTTCATTGTTGTCAACTACACTACCTATTCTTAATTGATATTTTTGTAACGGTGTTAGCCAACTGACACTGTCAAATCAAACACTGAAATTTGTACGAAATTTGAATCTTGATTGTTCATTTTAATAGGGATTCGGTCGCCGAAAAAATCTTGTAATGAACTCTTATATTAAAAGGCGATTAATACACTGACTAGGTCATTAATTAACTATTAAATTTCTTTATATACCTATTTTAAGACTGATTAAAATTATCTGTGGGACCAGTGCTGAATATGTTTGTGAAAATCAAAATTAATTAAAAAATAAATTCAACAATGGAAATTAATCCGGCATCGTCTGAAAACGACTCAATTAGCATGCTCACTAGTGTCAAATATATAGTCAAATATCCAGGCCTAACCCTGGACAACAAACTTCTCTGGACACACAATTGAGAAGGAAGTAGTAAATAAGGTCACAAAAGCATTAATGGTATGCAGAAACATTGCAGGTAAACGATGGGAATGTAACCCAAACATACTATGATGGATGTATACTGCAATAGTGAGACCAATCATCACTTACGGGGCTATAGCCGGGAGTAACCGAACTAGTTTAGCTACTACGAGAGCTAATATCTCCAAAGTACAAAGACTAGCCTGTGTTTGCATTACTGGTGCAATGAGAACCTGTCTTACGGCATCAATGGAGGTGATCTTAAACCTCACCCCTCTACATTTGATGATAGAGAATGTGGCAAAAAGGATACGATATAGAATGATCAGGAACGGAGTAATCAGACGAAAGTCTACTTGCTTCAGGACTAAAGATACCTGGGACATGTCCCAGAATGAAATGCTAAAGAAGTACAGTTTTGTGAAAAACTTCAAAACCACAGAGCTGGGCTGCAAGAAAGAATAGAGCCAAGAAGCTCAAAAATGGTCTGGAGATGCCTAGAACAATTGAATGAGCTAGGCGAGAAAAATAGAGTTAGTCTCACTTGGGTCCCAGGACATAACGGGGTACAGGGTAACAAGATTGCAGATAGTCTTGCTAGGAAATGGGCTCAAACAGCCTTTGTAGGACCTATTGTAACAGGGATCCTTACCGGGCATTGCGGACTAAAAGGACACCTAAGTAAACTGAGAGTAGTAGAGGATAGTGAGGAGGAGGACGAAACATCCATTCACATCCTAACTGAACGTGTAGCACTCCAGAATCCAAGGGCACTATATCTAGGAGGATATCAAATAGAAGAGGGAGATTTACCTAACTTGAAGACACTTCAAATCCTGCACTTCCTTGAGAAAATAGGATTGGAAGGGTCGTTATAGGCATTGAGACATTTCCTTAGTGCAGTGGCGACAGAAGGGGGCACAATAGATCTTTTAGGTCGCAGTGTATTAACACCAATAACATGCTCACTAGTGCCGCAAAGAGCTGCTTGTTGGCGCCAAAAATGAATTATGATATTGGCTATATTCTGAATGCATATATTTGGGGTTGATGGCCTGAAGTGACTCATATTTTGGAGATGACCTATGCCAATTTCATTGGCGCATGCCTAATTTAAAAATTTAATTATTTTTTAAAATATTTTTTTTACAATCTAAAAGAGCTTAAATATTATTACGTTTTAATATCTACATATATTTCAATAACCCACTGAATTTGTACTGTATTTCAAATCAAAAAAATAAACAAAAGGGTAACTTACAATATCATCTAAATCTTCAGTAGACGTATTTCTAGCCTTTGATAAAAACGTGGGAATATCCATAGGTAAAGATTTTGCTATGTTTCCTTTCGACGACCTAGTTCTAGGCATATTAACTGCTCTCTCATCCTTATCTAAAAAAATATTATATTCAAAACAAAAATAAATATATTTTTTTTTAACTAACCATCTCTGTCACTCTCTCCTACATCGCTTTCTGAAAGGGAATTTATCCCATCGCTTCCTTCAAAGTCGAACAGACCCTCAGTATCGAAAGATGACACTGGAGCTACCGGTGTACTCCTCTGGCGCTTAGGTGTATGCCTCATCTAATAAATACAAAATAACAAGAACTGTAAACAGAACAATTAGAACATTTTGCCAACTAAATAAGAAGCAAATATAAACATTATAGGGTTAAATAAATATTTTAAAACAAACCTGTTTCGGTTTTTCAGTGGATCTTAACAACGCCTCTTCACTTAAATTAAAATATTTAGTAAGGTCTTCTTCGGCTTCCGTGGAACCCATTTGGTCACTTGTACTTTCAGGTTTAGATTGATCTGATAAACTCTGGACTAGCCTATAAAAATAGATTCGAATTTAAGTTTTCAAAGATAAAAACGTTTCCTTGATAGTAACACTTGATAACAAGTTGTTTAACCTGCGTTTTGTTATTGTGATTTAAATTCAAACATAATATTTATAATGTGGAGAGTGCAATAGTATCAAAAATTAATCTTTTCATTATGGACTATTAAAAAAATGTATCACCAACGCAAAAAAAATTGATAATAAAGAGAACAAAATAATACTAATTTAAAATAGTTGCTTACTTTTAAATTAAAATATTTGAAAATATATTTAGTTGGTTTATCTAACAGTTTTAAGCAAAACTGTAAATAGGTATTGTCTTAAAAATAATACAAGCACACTAGTAGAAATCTTTTTTATAGACTTTTGACTTTGTAACTTCAGTTAAAAACAAAACATCAAGAAAACAAAATGAGTACTAACAAGTTTTTCAAATGAAGCACTCAACAAACAGACATTATGGAACAGAATAAGAAATAAAATAATTTTTAAAGCAGCAACACAAATAAAACATTCTATAATTACACCAAGCAAGATAACATAAATGTACCTAACTCTTTCTCTTGTAAACAATTTCCATTTTATGAATGTTGTAAAAACAAAACAATAAATTTGTATTTATTTTTAACCTACATTATTTATAACTCAATGAATGGATAACCAACAAGATAAGGAATAAAAGGCGTTATATTGAAATTATTTTTATAGTTACAAAGACAAGTGGTACAATAGCATGACATAATCATAAGACAAGTATTTTTTCCATGTAGGGTGCACAATGGGTGTATGAAAGCATCAGTGTAGTGTAGTTTAAGAATTTGTAGAACACATCTTTAGAATCATGCAAATTGATCATTATATTAGGTATATAAGAGGTAGGCGTCAGAAATTTTCGATCTGAAAGGTTTATACAGGTTTAAACGTGTTCAAACTACGTTGCCTGGCTAATTGGCAATGCCAAAGCCATAAATTAAAAAAAAAACTCCGTTGCGTCATAGTTGCATGTGCTAAGCCTACAGTACATATATGAGGGTTCGAAGAGTAGTGGTTTATAATAGCCAGCCAAACAACATGACTGGTTAATGAAAATGTCTCGGGTAAGGAAAATTGAGTATCTTTCAAGTTATTAAATTTTTAACAAAACATGAAAATATGCCTTATTAAATTAAACAACATTTAGACAGGGTTTATAGTGAATTATCGCCTTCATAGTGCACTGTAAAAATGTAGAAACAAAGGTAAGAATCCCTTACCAAGTTATAAAAGTAATTTTTAAAAACACTCAAAATCGTGGAGATGCCATCACCACATCTTGACCAAATTTATAGGGGACCACCACTGAGTTACCCCTTTACTAACAAAAAAAGAATCATAGAAAACGGACAAGGTTGTAAAGAATTACCACTAAACATACATAACAAATGAAGAGTTTGAGGATTTTCTGATGGACACAATTATTAGATTTTGACCAAATTAATATGGGATCACTCCTGAAGTACCCTCTTTCTAACAAAAAAAGAATCATTGAAATCGTACACCGTGTTAAAGAATTATGGGCGAACATACATAAAAAAAATATATTACGACGAATTGAGAATCTCCTCCTTTTTTGAAGTCTGTCAAAAAATAATGAGCGCTCTGGTCGACCAATTGAAGTGATAATGCATCAAAAAAAAATCAACCAAGATTAAAGAGCATATATTATACCTATTCCATATATTTCATGCAAAAAGTCCTGGAAAATTGACAGAAGGTTTTCAATTACTCCACGACAATGCACCCGTACATATGTGGCCACTTCACAAGCTGCCATCTGCGAATGAGGCTTTCAAGAATTGGAACATCCACCGTATAGCCCAGACATGGTGCTTAGTGATTATTTATTTTCCAATTAAAAATAATCTTTTGGACGTCGTTTTAAGGACGCTAGTGAGTTGAAAGCAACTGTAATAGAATATTTTGAGGGAAACACTTTAGAATATTTTACAAGGGGATAGAATTATTGATTGATGTAATAAAGCGATTAAACGAAAGGTCAACCACTCCAGAAATTAGGGTTGCGACCTTTTTGAAAAATGAATAACAGGGACCCCCTTAAAATATTTTGGACGAGCTTCTAACAAAAACAAAAAGTCCTTATCAGTTATTTTAATAAACAACTGGTCCTTCTGCCAAGCTTTTAAAAAAATAAGGTTCTTGGCTTATATTTTCATAAAAACCAGGTCCTTTTAAAGGACATGTACTGTAAAAAAGGTTATTTTAAGCTTTAAAAATTCACGAGGACAATTTGTTTGACAAAATGACAGGTGGCAACCATACCCGAATTACAGGTACTTTTTCACACAAAATCACTACAAATGATGGGAAATTATACTAAAAAATTAATTATACAGGGTCTCATTACAAATGGGACACACAACAAACGAAGATTTCCGAAATATGAGGTGTTAAAGTTGAAAATTCAATAATTATTATTGGCTATAATTTTTTTATTACTCATTATAATTTTACTAAATTCGACAATCATTTTTTATGACATAAGATATACCTATCAGCGAAAAAATAAGTTCAATAAACTTTGTCAGTGGCGTACGACATGGATATGTAATACTTTCATCCCCTCTAAATTTTACTGTTCAAAAACTTATTTAGACTATATAATTTTAATTTGTTCGATATTTTTTAAATAAATCATGTACTCTTGTTGAGAACTCATAGTGTTTCGTTTTCGAAATATTCACAGTCAAAGGTAGATATTCTTCATTTTAATTTTGGATTTTTTTATAAATTCTTAACAAGAGCACATGAGTTATTTAAAAAAACATCAAAAAATCAAAAATATAGTCCAAATAAGATTGGTAAAGTTTCTTAACTTTTTTTTTTTTTTTTTTGATATGTGTATCTTATGACTCAAAACTTTTGCTTAGTATAATTTAAAAATAAAATCCAAAATTACAAAAATAAAATGAAGAATATCCACATTTGAGTGCGACTTTCTCGAAAACTTTGAGTTCCCAACATAAGTGCCTATTTATTGAAAAAAATAGATAAAAATGTAAAAGTATAGTCCAAAATAAAATTTAGAGGGGAAGAAGGTGTTTCTTATCCATGCTATACACCACCGGCAAAAGTTATTTGATCGTTTTACTGATAAGTGTATCTTATAACACCAAAAATGTTTACCGAATTAAGTAAAATTATACTTAGAAATAAAAAATTATAGACAAATAATTTTTGAATTTTCAACTTTAACACCCTGTATTTCGGAAATCAGTAATATTTTATGTTTCGTTTAAGCGTCTTATTTTTAAGCAGAGAATCTTCCCATTCGTAATGAGATACAATTTATTCTATAAAGTTTATTTTTTCTACATGAGGACAAGAATTGATGACACCCACCTTTGTTTTCAAATGTTTTACCCTTTAGGTTTGTAATATGTTTTTACAAATTAAAAGTATTGCACAAATGAAACAGTAAGCAAATTAAGGAAACCGCACCTGAGTGACGCCACTGGGTATGGGATAAAAATGTATTTTAGTCAAATGAAGAAGGAACAACACCTGAGTGGCGCAACTGGATATGCTAAGGGGAGACAGGGTGGTGGTATGGGGATTTCCTTATTTTAAGTATAAAAAAAAATAAACTGTTTTGTGATAAACATTTATTTTGGTCAGGAAAATATACATTGAACAATGATATACTTACATAACTAACGTATCATGCTCTTCATAGGCTGTATCTTTGAGACTGTTTAAAATCTCATATTGTTCTTCCGAATATTTCTTTATCCTATCCTCCACAGCAACCATTTCTTTCCTTAAACATTCAGACACAGTCTCCCTAATAGCTTTGATGATAGTCTCAGTGTCACAGTTTTTATCTATAAGTAAATATGATTTTTTTTTCAAATTTACACAAGTTTAAAAAAATTGGTTGTCAATTTATAGAAATTCTTATTTGTTTGTGGCATCAACAACACTGTACAAGAAAAAATTAAATCTATTAGAGCTATTAACTTTAATAGGTCTATTATTATACCCTTCAAACAGAGTGAAGAGTATTACACATTTAATTCCGTCCTATTGGTTTTGAAAAACTCAAAAATGAATAAATATAGTTTAAAAAAACTAAAAAAACACGCTTTTAGAGCATATCAAACTAAAAAGTTAAAAATAATTTTTCAAATAAGCTTAAAACAATAATAAATGGAAAATACTAGTATTATTGTAAAAAAAGCGTCGGGCGCTTGATGTATGAGAAATATGGACAAAGCGCCCCAGGCTTTTTTCACAATAATACTAGTATTTTCCATTTATTATTGTTTTAAGCTTATTTGAAAAATTATTTTTAACTTTTTAGTTTGATATGCTCTAAAAGCGTTTTTTAGTTTTTTTAAACTATATTTATTTTTCACTTTTTAGTTCGATGTATTATAAAAGCGTGTTTTTTAGTTTTTTAAACTATATTTATTTTTTACTTTTTAGTTCGATTAATTATTAAAAAAATTGCTGAAAAAAAAACAATTTTTTTTTCAGCCGTGGACGGGATTAAAACCCACGATTGGTGAGTCTGGCGATCGAAGACCAGTGCCTTAGACCGCTCGGCCAACGAACCAACTTGAGGTAGTGGGATATACTGACAGTAATAAGCCACTTGCTTTTAGTCCAAAGAAGAGTTACAAACATACATACTGGTGAAGCTAATAAAAGCGTGTTAATAAAAATAATATCAACTTGAAATTTTTAGAAAAAATCAAGCTCTATAAGGAGACAACAAAGTTCATTGATTTTGGAAAAAAATCTAGTTAGAAATGGGTTAAGGAGGGTTGAAATTAAATAAAAAAATTAATCAAAAATAAAAAGCAATATCAACATGAAATATTTAGTAAAATTCATAAGAAGATTAAGCCTATTGATTCTGAAAAAAATCTAAATAAATTGGAAAATATTAAAACAAAATCCTAACTCAAAAACAAAAAATTATATCAACTAAATTTTTTTTTAGCAAAAATCAAGCTCTATAAGGAGAAGTCTGTTAATTTTGAAAAAATCTGAATAAAAATGGAGGGGTTAAGGGGCATTTAAATAAATAAAAAAAAAATCCTCAAAATACTCAAAAACGATCAATAATATAAACTTGAAATTTTTGGCAAAAGCATGCCCTATAAAAATCTGAATTAAATAGGGGTCAAGGGGGGTTGAAATTAAAAACCATAGACATCAAAAATTAAAAGCAATATCAACCTGAAATGTTTAGTAGTAAAAATCAAGCTCTATAAGAAAATTCATAAATAAAAATAGGGAGATAGTCAAAGGTTGAAATATTGAAAAAAATCCTGACCCACAAACAAAAAATAATTTCAAAAATAAATCGTGTCAGGAAAAATCAAGTTTTATAAGGAGATGAAGCCTACTGATTTCGAAGAAAATTTGATTGAAAATTTAGGTTAAGGGGGTCTGTTAAACTGTGAAGAGTATAGTATAGAACGCCAAGCATTTTATATATTCATTCTAGTTGTTAATAAACATTTTGTAAACTTGGTAAACAAAATTTGGTGCTAATAATCTAGTGTTACGTCATTTTTTTCTTAATTAATTACTATTAGATTTGAATTTTGTTTATAACTTGCCACTTACCACGTTTTTCTATGTATATAGGGCTGACAATTTAAAAATGTAAATGATTATATCTCATAAACAAAAAATGATATCGGAATATGCTTAAAACTGTTTCTAGAATACAAAGGAGAAACTTAAATGACAAAATAGAGAACTCATCTCCATCAACCCCTTATGCGCCACCTAATTTACTTCCACAAAAGAACATAGCAACCCCCTGTCATCATTAGAAAACTAGTAAAAAATACTTTACAACAATATAAGTTACACCCTATACATGGTGGTTCAATAGTATATAACAATTAGAAACCTATTTAAAACGAAGATTTTATCTAAGTAAATTGTTTTTTTGATTATGTTTTAGTTGTCTAATACCTATCATCTTTAGTTTATCAGGTATAGCTATTGAAGTTTTTAAACTATCATCCTGTATATATTATGTACATTTTTGTTAGTAAGTTTCCATAAAGATGTAAACTGTTTTATGTTGAAGTACCTATATTTTTTTTTAACAGAAAATGTGTATAAAAATTTATTGGTATTACAGGCTCTGATATATTTATACATTTTTCAATAAACAAAAGGTTTATCCTTGCTTTTTTAAATAATTACCAACTGTACCCAAATATATTTTTCTTTGCAATATTTACGTAAATTGTGTTATAACAATTTAAACATTTATGGAAATGTATTATTGACAAATGTACATTTCAATAAAATTTAAATAAAACAGTATTATCAACCTTGAAATAAAGAAAATAAAATGGTAATAAAATGGAGATTTTTTGTTTCTGCTGATTGAAAGTATGCTTTTTATTTTAAAATGTTTCTTAAACTTTTATCAGAATTAAAAAAACAAGATGAAAAAATGTTTTGTTTTGTTAAAGGTGATTTATTTAACTTGAATAAATGATTATTTTTTATTACAAACACAATTTAATGGTCAAGTACCTTTCAAAATTTTATCTAACATTATTTAGAATGGTTAAATTTGTTTTATCTCAAGCAATTTCTATTTTAATTAAACAGATAGTAACTTTGTCCACTTACATAAATTTAAAACTTGTATGTTCTCCCTAGTATCACTTGGATTTACAATAATATTAAAAACTTTCGACAATTCTACTTGTTCAGCCCTAATTCTCTCTACTGACTTAGAATCCTAAAAACAGATTATTAGTCAAATCACGGGTTTTTTGTATAAATTTGAATTAGATGAGACTTTCTTTATTTGAAACTTACCAATAATTTTGAAGAAATTACAACACAAGATGCCCCTTTGTCTTTATGTACAGCATACGTTTCTTTTATACAATTAATACAACAGTTCACATTCCAATTTCCCACAATTCTAGAATGCACTAAGTTTGGTTGATTTTTTGTGATATTTTTTAGTTTTGAAATTTGTAGAAGATCCTAAAACATACATACTATAAAGTTTACGCAAATATCACAACTATTAATGCAGTTCTATACTAAAAGGATGTGCACAATCATACATTGTTAAGAAATTGCTTGCAGTAAAATTACTGAAAATTGTCTTACTTGTTGGAAAAATGCATCTTTCTTCTCAGTCTCATTTAAATTCAATGATTCTGGAGTCACCTTTTGGAAGTCTGTAGAAGCAGTTTCAATAAGAATATTAAGGCAAAGGCAGCTAAACATTTTGAAAGACTATGTTTAATATTAAATCAACAATACAACAAATATTAATAACAAAATTAGATCGCTTCTATTTGAATTATAATAATAAATACTGGTATACAGATACAGCTGATTGTTGTATGTACAAAATAGTGACAGTGTAAAATAATTTAAATGATATAGGTATTTTGAATAATTTTAATGTTTGATACTACTAAAAATCACTTTGAACACCTCTTACTATCACTGAACAGCTTTTTATTATAGATTGACATTTATTTTTTTCATGAATATAGTAAAAAAGTTTAATTTTCGAACAAAGAAACAAGAAATTTGGTTCTTAAATCGTTCGAGTCCGTAAACCACGAAATCATGAAAATTCAAGTTGCCGAAACGCAATTCCAAAGGTGATTTCGATTTAGGAACCTAACCAAAAATCAACCGGTATTGCAATTAATATTATTTTTGCCCAAATATCCTTGTAGACAATTTAAATAATAATTAAATTTTCGACATATTTTCGATTAAGCAAAAAGCAAGAGGATTCAAACAGCAAAAAGTACATTTAAAACAAAAACAAACCCTAGTGCATTGCGTTCGGTTTGCCACGTTCCTTTAACTCCATTAACACTTTTAACTCCAAACGACTCTTTTAGCGTTCGGTTTAGTCCGATTAGTGACAGTTTAACACGCTTAAATGTCATTTAAAAGCACCCTAAAATTTGTCCCGCTCCAGCCCCTGACTATCCGAACTCGCCTGTGGTACGTGGTACGTAACGTATATAGTTAGAGGCACAACGATGACTTGAAATTGACAGATATAGAATAATTTTTGACATATTGACATTGACAAATTATGTCTCACTTCATTAGATTGATTCTTTTTGATTGTAGCCCGTGTGGCTGTTATATTAGTTCCATATTTTAAGTTTTTTAAATACTAGCAAGTATGCAAGTACCTCCAGTATTTATTGATATGTCCCTAGAGGATCAAGTAAGTATTATTTCAAATTCCTACTTGTTATATAAAAGTTTCAGGATGATATTAGATTTTGAGGTTATATTCGTTACAGGCCCAAGAACTTCGAGTTTATTTGAAGAGTCTTGGAGCTGAAATTTCAGAAGAGAAGTCGCCGAAAGGTATAGAAGATGATTTACACAAGATAATCGGAGTATGTGACGCGTGTTTTAAAGAAGGACAAGAAAATGATGTAGAAATGGTTCTGAATGATATAGTATCCATAATGGTATTGGTAAGTAAATGTTTCAATATTTTTATTGGATATTTAATTTTATATTTGCTTTTAGATTCCATTAGATAGGTCTGAAAACATTATTTTAGCTTTTTGTGAAAAATTGACGAAAGCACAAGGTCAAAAATTGGGCTTAGTTTGTCTCAGAGCGTAAGTTAACTTTATAATATATATGCAACAGAAGTTTTTACATGTTTTTTTTTGCAGTTTGTGGTTGCTCTTCCAGAGCCTTGATGACCTTTCTCCAATGCGTTATCCTGTTTATTACCATCTAATTCAAATTGCCAAACAAACAGATTCTGTGAAGTATGTTTTTCAAGATATTGATCACTTAAAACAACAATTTTCTAATTGTCCTCCATCCAATGAACAGCTACAAAAACTTTATAGATTGTTACATGAAGTTTTAGTTAAGGCTAATAACAGGTACTTATCTACAGGTGGTTTATATTAAATAATTGTGTTAAATTAACATTTTTAATTTTTAGTGAACAAGCTGCTTTAGTCATGATTGAACTACTCAAAACATATACTGATAAAAATGCTTCGCTAGCACGTGAAGATGCAATTCGTTGTATTGCAACAGCCTTGGCAGATCCAAATACTTTTCTGTTGGATCCTTTATTGTCTTTGAAGCCTGTCAGATCATTGGAAGGAGAACTAATACATGATTTGTTGAACATTTTTGTTAGTGAAAACTTGACTGCCTACCTCAAATTTTATAAGGAACACCAGGAGTTTGTGAAGGCACAAGGTAACACTTAAATAATGGGTTATGGAAATTTAATGTTTCTTATATATTGATAAACTGAATGAAACAACAAAGAAATAGAGAACATTTTATATAAAGGCTATTTTAGATGTATTTTATGATTGATTTTATTTTTACTAGGGTTAAATCATGAGCAGAATTTGCAGAAAATGAGATTACTTTCTTTCATGCAGCTAGCTGAAAGTAATCCGGAAATCTCATTTGATATCATTGAAAAGGAACTTCAAATAAACCCTGACGAAGTTGAGAGTTTTATTATTGAAGGTATACAAAGATTTTACATTTTTAAATAAGTAGATATTATTTTATTTATATTCTAGAACCAGTGATAATATCTCCTTATTTTATTTTTAGTCTTAAAGACAAAGTTAGTTCGTGCCAGAATGGACCAATCTGGACGAAAAGTATTTGTGTCCAGCACAATGCATAGAACTTTCGGACGAGCACAGTGGCAACAGTTGCGTGATTTGCTCCACTCTTGGAGGGACAATCTGAGCACTGTCCAAGAAGGCATGAAGAGTGTTGCTGCCGCCCAATTAGAACTTTTGAACCAACAATAATGTGTTTTTAAGTTTTCATAACTTGTAATAATAAAATGTTGAAACTACTATTGTTTTATTTTTCAAACAATTGAATTTTAATTCAAGTAGGTTTTATTTTACCTCTTATTTATGCTCTTTAAACAGGTCTATGGGGTTATATTCTGTAACAATTCCTTTATATTTTAACGGCCGTTAAAATATTGGAGGCCTTTAAAAATATTTCCGTATTTACTAAATTACTTCTGTCATTATTTAAACGGATTCCTTTAAAATACATTAGAGAACTATTATAAAAAAGAAGTACCAGGTCTTCAACTACCCGAAACCCACGTGATCTGATAACCATTAAAAACCCATCGAAAGGGCCTGATTTGACGTAAAAGTAACTAAACTGAACTGTCAGAAATGTCACTGGCGTTCATTTGTTTACATTTTATAAATACCTTTATTCCATTTTTCATTTAATATTAATAAAGCAATTAGTTTTTCTATAGAGATTATTGGTGGCTTAATCCTTTTTTGTTGGTAAGTACAAATTTATTTACTGTAACTCGTAAAAGTTAATGACTGTATATAATTTATTTCAGGTAATGTTACACAGAAACAAAATTATTTTATATTCGTTATTGTATTCGAAAATTTGAGGAACATTTTCTAGGTGAATAAATGGAATGTGATTCTTTTTTGTCGTCATTAACAAATACTTGTTCAAAATTATAAAAAAGGAAAAAGCTCTGAAAGGCCCACAGTAATAACAAAAGCTGTTGAAGATGTGCAAATTAACATGGTGCAAATTCCCAATAAATTAGTAAAAAAAACAGCACCTCAAACAGGTATGAACGGTGTTTTAAAGACTGACTGGCGAGTAAAATTCAAAACACAATTTTTAGGTTTGTCGCTACGAACTAGCCATAAAGTATTGAAAACATTTCTGATAATGCATCCCCTATAAAGTTTCGATACTGCAACAATCATTTTACCTTAATTTTGTTAAACCTATCTATGGAATATTACTGATCGCTCAATTCAAAATCGTTTATGTGACGTTTATAAACTGGAGCACCTATATTAAATGAAATACGCAATATAACTGAGAAGAAACTGCATAATGTGTTCAAAAAAAGAACGATTAATGCTTGTATTAAAGCTGGTGGTAAAGATTTTGAACAGATAGGTACTGTGAATTAGTATAGTTTGTGCACCACCGATTACTACTCAATATCCTTTTAAATAAAATAGTTGGTCTGCCTTTATAATTTAAAGTGAGAGCTGTAAGGTAAAACAAATATGTTCTCGTTACATTAATAATATTAATATTGTTTTGTATAGGTACATATTAGTAACATAAAGTATTTCGTAAATGGTTTAAACCCTGTAACAAATAAATAATAGAACAAACTTAAAAAATTATTTGTTTATTACTTCCCATTGCCCAGGTACAATTCCAGAAAGTTTTAAATTTTTTAAAGTTTCAGCTGTAGCTAAATATCTTATTTACGAGTCGATCTAAAGTAAATAATTTTTAATTTTATTCATATCTTAATTCATAATATTTTATGTTCATAACTTTGTTGCACCCTGTTCGGGTAAAGGTTGTTTTTGTAATAACTAGTACGAACCATATTTCAGTTTATTATTCTTTTCGTTAAATATAAATAGCTCAGTTTTTAAGGTTATATTAATTATATCGTAATTTTAAAAATAAGATTATTGCATTTGACTAAATGTAATTAAAATATCGAATTCTAACATTAAAATACAATAATGTAAAACACCTCTAATTAATATTATGATTTTGTGTTGTAATTCTAACAGTTACCTAACTGAATTTTGTTCTCGTAGTTGCAGACCATAAAAAAGAAGATCTATTTTGTAATAAAATACCTACGGCACTGGCTCACATCTAGGGATTTTTACTTTTATTTTCACCAATCGCTGTCATGACGATTTGGTCACGTGGGTTTTCGGTATTGTTGAAGACCCAGTATTTTTAAAGGCAGCCAATATTTTAACGGCCGTTAAAATATAAAGGAATTGTTACAGAATAGACCCCATGTTCTGCACTAGCGTCTAGACATACCAATTTCACTTTGGCTGCCTGACTTCCGCATGCGCATAGATAATACTGTCACTTGTCAGTGTGATTATTTCGAATTTCAACGTAACCTCTAAAAATATATTTCTTATTATTACAAAATAAGGTAGCTATCTGAAGGTTTAAACATAATGCCTTTAAAATGTACACTGTGCAACAAATTATTTACAAAGAATTGTAATTTGCGAATGCATGCAAAAAAATTTCATCCAGGTAAGTTGTTAATAGTTACTTAAGTATAGTTAAATAAGATTTTATAAAAATTGTTTTAACATTTGTTTTAGATAAGGTAGATGAAATTGCTCCAAATAAAAAGTATGCAATTGTTGCTATTTGTAACACCTGTGGCAAAACCTTCTCTAAACATTCCAATTTAAAGCAACATGTCAGAAGATTTCACCCTGGTAATTTTAAATCTTGAATGTTTCTGAGTTTGAGCATTTTTGTTTGTAAATTAATGATGAACTAGAGATTTTATAATGGTTTTTTTTTTGTAGATAAGGAAGGTGAATTAATGAAAACCAAAATTAATTCTCAAAGCAATATTGTAAGATATAAAAATATTCATGAAGAAACTGCTAATTCAAAGAACCAACAATATAAATGCTGTTTATGCAATACTAAACATTTGACAGAATCAGAAATACGGAGTCATTTTGAAGCAGTTCATAACATATCAATAAATTCAAATATTTTAAAGTTTTCTCAAAAAGAGGATTTTTATAATTGGAAGCTTCAAATAGAAAGAGAAACTCATTCCTCGTTTATTAATGAACATGGTTCATATAGTACACAAAATTATAAAAAAATAAAATATGTATGCCATCGGTCTGGTGTTTTTAAGACTGAAGGAAAGGGTATACGGCATTTAAAAATAGGAGGCAGTAATAAAATAAATGGCTTTTGTCCTGCCAAAATAACTGTAAATATATTAAATACTGGAGAATGTGAAGTAGAATTTGTCTCGCAGCATGTTGGTCATACTAATAATTTAGGACATTTAAATTTGAGTAAAACTGAGAGAGAAGCTTTAGCTGCTAAAATTTCCTTAAAAATTCCCTTTGAGACCATTCTTGATGAAGTAAGAGAATCTGTCACTGAAGATCAACTTGATAGATTACATCTGGTTACAAAAAAAGATTTATTCAATATCGAGCAGTACTTTAATTTAAATAAAGAGTCTGTTAGACATGCGAAAGATGCTATAAGTGTAGAAGCATGGATTGAACAGGTTAAAAACACGGGCTGTGTGTTATTTTATAAAGCTCAGGACACACAGTCTGAAGAATATTTGGAATTAAAAAAGGAAGATTTTGTTTTAATTATAATGAACAAAGGTCAAACAGAAATGCTTGAAAAATATGGCAGTGACTGCATATGTATAGATGGAACACATGGCCTGAATGCATATAACTTTGAACTAATAACATTACTTATCCTGGATGATATGCGAGAAGGATTTCCATGTGCATTTTGTATTTCAAATAGAACTGATGAATATTTGATGAATATTTTCTTTTCCTGTATAAAACATAAGTTAGGCAGAAATTTACAGTCAGAGATATTTATGTCTGATATGGCTCAATCATTTTACAATGCCTGGATACACACAATGGGTGCTGTAAAATTTAGGTAGTTTATAGATTCATTTTTTTTTTAATTTTTACAAATTTTAATGTCTGTTGTAGATTATTTTGTTCTTGGCATGTGATACGGGCTTGGCGTAAAAATTTGAACAAGTTAAAATCCAAAGATAAACAGGTAGGTACTTAATAAATTGAACTGCTTATTTATAATAGAAATAGGCATTCTGAAATAAAAAAAACTAACCAATATAACCACTACTAACTGTATGATTTCATTTTAGGATGAAGTGTATAAACAACTGCGAACATTACTTCAGGAAACAGATATAAATTGTTTTGTTCCAATGTGCAATAATTTTGTAACATCCTTACTAGCTAATAGTGATACATTTGAATTTGGGCTATATTTCCAAGAATATTATTCCAATAATACTAAGGAATGGGCATATTGCTACCGTTTACATTGTGGCATAAATACCAACATGCATGTAGAACGTATGCATAAAACTTTAAAGTATATTTATTTAAATGGAAAAGTAGTGAAAAGATTGGACAAGGCTATACATATTTTAATGAAATTTGTACGCGATCAATTATTTGAAAGGATAATTGTCATCAATAAAGGCAAGATTTCCACAAAAATTAAAAATATACGTGCTAGACATAAGGCCAGCTTAAATCTAGATGTAACATCTGTGGTGCAAAGTGATATGGGATGGCAGGTGCAATCATCTTCATCATCAACTGAGATTTACACTGTTGAAGAAAAGCAACCACTTTGCAGATGTAAATTAGTATGCACTGATTGTCAAGTATGTCTGCACCGTTATGCTTGCACATGTCTGGAATCAAGTATAAAATGGAATATGTGCAAGCACATTCACCTGATTTGCAGATTCTTAAATGAACAGCTTAAAAAAGATGGAGTAGATGTCTCTGTATTTCAAGAATCAGGTAAATTGGTAGTAATATTTTTATTTAAATAAACCATCTTATTATACTATTCATATTATATTGTGCAACTTAAATGACCAAATTATATCTTATTACAGCACTAGGACCTGCCATAAAGGTATAATGTTTAATTTACATAGGTGTGGTAATTGTTTTGGTCTAGTGTTTATGACTTTTATATTCTGTGCTTTTTATTTTGGTTTTGGATCTTTTTAATTAGTTTTGGTTACATAAAAATACATGAAGTACTTTGGTGCTTATTAATTTCTTTTAAATCTTTAATAATGTATCTTTAAAATGGTGATGGCAAATAGATGATTTGATTTCTAAAACTTCTACCTACATAAAAAGATTGCATTCTTCATTTGAGTTTATTGTTTTTAGAAAATAATGTATTAATGATCGAAGATGATATAAATGATGAAGAACGAAAACTGCTTGAATCCTTAATTGATGGAAAGAAAAAGGAAGATCCAGGTTCACTTGAGTTGAAAAAACAGAAGATACTTTTTGAATTGAATGAAATTGTTGGCACTATTACATCACATGAGCAATTGGAAGCATTTAAAAAATTAATGGCCCCTGCACGTCCAACTCTTGCTGTTATTGCAAATCAGACTATCTGTTCTTCAGCTCAAAGTACTAGTAATATACCACATAACAAAAACATTACACCACAGAGGCGTCTATATAAAACAAAAAAATCAAATGTAAAAAAAAATAAAGGATTTTTAAAACCAGACGTGGAAGAAACCAATAAAATTGCACAAAATCTTTTATATCCCTAGAAATATATAAAATTTTTGTTTTTGTTCTATAATAATAAATATTACTACCACTCAAATTTTGTTTTTGTAATAAGTACAATCATTCTGTCCTCCTAAAAAATCGATGCACCCTGTAATTTTTTCCTGTTTACAATTAAAGGGCTTATTGGAATAACATTAATTTATTAAGGACAAACATTTCTTCAAAGGTTAAAATAAACTTCTATAACTACTACAACTTTGTTAAAATTCAATAACTTTATTTTTCGTCTAATTATGGTATTAGAGAATTTGCATTTTATTCAAGCTCTTGTAAAGTAAAAATGCCTTTATTTTTAAAAGTGTGGCTTATTACGTTTTTACAATAAACCCTTCAATTGATAAAAAACAATATACTTCAACTAGTATCCTAATTTGTATGATAAAATAAAAATAACTAAATAATGATAAAAAATAATAGGTTAGGTTGAAATTCAAAATTAAATCGCAATGACAAATGACAACAGAAACTGCGCATGCGGAAGTCAGGCAGCCAAAGTGCAAATTGGTATGTGTAGACGCTAGTATGTTCTGCTAAATTGGATAATTTAAAATAAATCATGGTTAGATCAATCGAAAAGGCTTTATGATCGATAATAGATAACTAAGGAAAAGGCCACTGCAAAAAGAATAATGGTACAAATGACAATACATTTTTTAAAAGAAGAATAAATAGGTTAGATTAAATTGACAGAAACGTCAAACTGACTTTTATTACACGTGTAAATAAAAATGAGTTAACCTATAAAAATTCGTATAAACTAGTGGACTCTTCGATAAGAGAAATATAAAATATAGCGAATACGCCCGATTCTATCCTTTTCTCGTCGGCTTTCAACAGAAAACCCAGGACTTTATCTTGTATTCAAAATTTCTATTCATAAATTATTACCAATGTAAAGATTTGTATATAATTAGACACGTTTCCTATTACTAACACCATACAGATATTTCATCATATCCAGGTAATACACCTTTTGTCGTCAATCTTTCCAAAGTGTTTTAAAAAATGTCAAAACGAGTGCAGCCTTCTTGGAGTCCTCCGAAATCAGAAAATCAACCTGTATTAAAAGTTTACAATAGTTTAACAAGACAAAAAGAAGTATTTACACCCGTGTCTGCAAAGAGAATTAACTGGTACAGTTGCGGCCCTACTGTATATGATGCTTCTCATATGGGCCATGCGAGGTAATTTTTATTTTGATAGGTTTTACTAAATTAAAAAATTTATGTTGTTTTCAGGTCTTATATTACTTTTGATATATTAAGAAGAATATTATCTAATTATTTTGGATATGATGTTTTTTATGCAATGAATATAACAGATATTGATGATAAAATTATAAAACGGGCTAGACAAAATTATTTATTTGATAAGTATGCCTCAGAAAATCTTTCTCTAGAGACTGTAATATCAGATGCAAAGCAAGTATTAGACAATGTATCCACCAAAGTTAAAAATACTACAGACCCCGATAAAAAGCAAATGCTTGAGAACACATTATCAAGGTAAAATATACACATTAGGTTAAACCATATGGTTAGTTTAAATGAATAATAAATATCTTAACATCTAGATTATTGAGGACATTATTTTTGTTTTCAACTGTTTCAGTAAATGTTATTAATACCCTACTCCATAATCCATAATAGGTTTTAAATACATTTTTCCTTATTTTTTTGTCAGTTATATATTTCTTGTCAGTATTCTACTCAAGTATAAGAATGATTTTTTTGTTATCACACAGCAACTGGTTTTTGATTGTGGGAAATGACTATATTCCAACTCATTGTTTACATAAAAAATAATTGATTCCTGCAGCAAACCCTCAAACAATGAGTCCAAATAAAATCGTTTCTTGCAAAGGTGCAAAGGCAAAGGTTAATAAACATTTGATGACAGATATTGTGGGTTTTATTTCTAATCTATGGACTTCTTCCTCACTTTTTAATATGTTTGCAGATTAATTACATCTGTTGAACAACTGGAACTGGCAGTTAAAAGTGGGGATTCACTCAAACTAAATGATAGCAAAAAACAATTTATTCAAGACTGCAAAGATCCTTTATCAGATTGGCTGGACCAAAGATTAGGTTCAACTGTAACTGATAATGCTATATTTACTTCTCTGCCCAGATATTGGGAGGACGCATTTTATAATGATATGGATGCATTAAATGTAAGTATAAATACTTAATAGGCTTATTTGTTCAGTGGACTTGCATGTACTCCTCGATTTTTTTATATTTTGGAGAGATACTAGAATCTGATACATTAAGACAATGTATTAAAAACTTAAATTTTAATAAAACATTTTTAGGTACTGAGGCCTAATGTTGTAACAAGAGTTAGTGAATACATTCCAGAAATTATAGACTATATTAAACAAATTATCAGCAATGGTTTTGCTTATGAAGCAAATGGTTCTGTGTATTTTGATGTAGGATCTTTTGATAAAAGTGACAAACATCATTATGCCAGACTGGTTCCTGAAGCTTATGGTGATACAAACAGTTTGCAAGAAGGAGAAGGTGTGTCTTTTTTTATATTAATACAGTAATAATTATGATTACTTTATATTGTTATTATTTAGGTGATTTAACCACTGCTGAACAGAGAAGTGAAAAACGCTCTCCTAATGACTTTGCCTTGTGGAAGAAAAGTAAACCAGGTGAACCATTTTGGGAATCAGATTGGGGCTTTGGTAGACCAGGATGGCATATAGAATGCTCTGCAATGGCATCTGATATTTTTGGAGAAACATTGGATATACACACGGGTGGTGTTGATCTAAAATTCCCTCATCATGATAATGAAATTGCACAAAGTGAGGTAAATTGTTCATCAAATTAATGGGGTAATTTGACAGCCGATTGAAATTTTGACAAAAGAATATTCTACTTAAAGATTATATAGAGGTATAGTCTGAAAAACATCCTTTAAAATCTACAGGACTTTTAAACCACATATCTTTGAAAATCTTTAGTTAGTACTCTAACTCTCTTTTTGTTTCATAAGGATCTTTGAGAGACTGACAAATTCTAATATATATGGCAAGTAAGATATTTGGCAATTAGATCTTACATGTTCACTTGGTTGCCAAACATAAGACTTTTTCAGCAAATACATCAACTTTTACATTATAAATTCATCATAAACTGAATTGAAACGGAATTTGTAAAAAATAAAATCATGATTTTATTTAAAGGTCAATAAAAGAGTACTTATATTTGTGAGAGTTTATTTCTATTGCCGAATGTTTACTCTTAAATGTTTATAGAGGTATTTGAAGATTTGAGAACGAGCTTGAACGTCGTCTGGCCTGAACTAGCACATCAAATTTCTGTCTACGAATGTCCTTGCTGGTCTAGTGGAAAGGGCATTTGTCTAGAGAACAAGGATGTCTGGGTTCGAATCCCAGTGATGACAAAAGCTTTTTCAAATCTCCAAGTATTTGTTTTCACCTTTGAGGTTCGGGCATGGTCTTAATAATTCATAGAGGAATTTTTGAAATTTGTTTCTGAATTTTTAAATTATTCAGCTGCTTATCAGATATTTCTGACTTTGGATTTCGATTTGTGATTTTATGTATTATTAAATTCACAATTTTTAAATATAATAGTCTCTGTAATAGCTTTATATTAAAATGGTATGTGATTCATATCTTTCTTCATTTTCTAGTGATTCTGCAATCAAAATTATAGAGAATGAGAAAATATTTTGAAAGGCCGTTAAAATAAAAATCAACAGAATATTCATCTAAATAAGTAAAAATATTCTTCGGGTGGTTTGGATGCACATAAATCAAATTCATATATTTTATATATTAATAGTAGTTTGTGCAACAAGAGTGGATATGAACAATCCACTCGAGTTGTACAGTATATTTATTTTATGACCCACTAAACAAAATCTACAAATTTAAAAAAAAATATTTTAGGTTATTAAGACAAAATAACTAATATTTAAATAATTTTTCACTTTTACTAATTTATAAAATTAAATAATGAAAAAAAAAAGGATTTAATTTATATTAGTCCCCAGCCCAGATTCGAACCCAGGCCTCTCGCTTTGAAGACAGAATCTGTGTCCTCACCTCTACCACTACTTTTAGAATTTTAGTTTTAATTCTTATTATTAAATTAGTTTCATATAGTTTGATTAAAATTTAGATTTTTCTTCAAAATGCTATTATTTATCGATTCTACACAAAAATAACTAATATTTAATCTCAACTAAAAAATATACTGGCAATTAGTTTGACAGAATTGTCACTTATTTAATATTTTAAAAATAATAGTAGTTGGGTGTCCTAAATATGAACTGTGATTGGTGGGTTTCATTTTTTGCAGTGTTCTCACTATCTAGAATGGATATAAAATATAATCGTTCAGTATTCTGTGTGTAGATAAGCTAATGTCCATGTGGGTGTAGAAAAAATAAGGGATATTCATTAGAAATGTTTTTATTTTAAGGCATATTTCGGAAGCCCCGAATGGGTAAAATACTTCCTTCATTCTGGTCATTTAACGATTGCCGGTTGCAAAATGTCCAAGTCCTTAAAAAATTTCGTTACAATCCAAGATGCGCTGTCAAAATATACCTCTAGACAACTTAGATTTGCTTTTCTTCTTCATTCTTGGAGGGATACGTTGGACTACAGTCAAAATACTATGGAAATTGCTCTGAGCTATGAAAAATTATTTAATGTAAGTAAAAACCTTATAAATTTCTATTTTTCACATTTATAACTGATTTTTAGGAATTCTTTTTGAATGTGAAAGATGCGACTAGATCGTGCTCAGCAGTCACAACAGTAAAAACTTTTTCAAAGTGGAGTGAAAAGGAAAGATTGCTCAATGATAAACTTATTAAAACGAAAACTGATGTTCATGCAGCCCTTTGTGGTAAGTTCGTTTCATTAACTATAGGTTCTTTCGTTCGCTGTTGGTGCAGTGTCCACCAGTGTAAATTACATCAGTTGCACCACCTTATTTACCTAAGTTTAATTCCCTCCTTATTCCTTATACACATGCTGAGTGTAATTCACTCCTACTAAATAGCTGGTGGAGAAAATATCAACCAGTGGACACCACATCGCCGACAGGAAGGTATAGTGGATTTTACACCGGGCCAAACGAAAGGTTTAGTGTACGTTGGTGTAGTTCGTTTCTACACCAGTGGGACGAACGAAAGAATCTTATATATACATTTACTTTTTATTTAACAGACATCTGGCTAATTTTACTTTTTATAACCATTTGCGGTAGATCCGATTTGCTAACCTGTTAGAAGTGCAATCGTACAAATCACAATTTATTATAGCTTTCATCATTTGAATAAGACAACTGTAATCTAATTTTCAATAATACTATTTTATTAAATTTAATTAAAAAAATGAGGGGTAATTTTTTACCATACAGTGTTATATCATAAATACACTAGCTAACCTAGCAGATTATTACTTGACTCTAATCAATCTTAGCCTTGTTTTATTTTGTTTTAAATGAGACTTTAAACACATATTCGGGATTCCAATGACCTCTCAAACAATAAATAGCTAGCAGAGGGCAGGGCTGGTATATCTAAGAGGGTTGCGACAGTCTTCAATCTTGGACCACCCTGAAAAGAAGGAAAACTCCTATAGCAGGGTATTAGGAAATAAAATGTCCTAGAAAATGTAAACAAAACTTATGAAAAAGTCACTATTAAAATAAAAAACTTTAATCTTGGATGCTATTTTTATTCGAAATAGTAGTTGCCAAGCTTGCCAATTTAAGAAAAATATACAAGCAGTTTTTTAAAAATGACATTTTCATGTTGTTCGACATAGAATGGGCAGTTTTTTAGGATAAAATATTTAAATTTAGTTCATTATTCATGATTTCACGTGTTGTAGACAGAATACATCATATGTCACAACCCCTTAGATATACCAACCCTTCTCTTCGGCAGCCTTTTTGTTTAGAATGCCTTATAAATAACCGTCATCCACCGTGTTTTTGTGCACCACATACTTTGATTTTTTCTTACTATACGGAGAATGGTCGCACAGCTTTATGAGTGCCTTTTAAAACTCCGCCATTTTGATGCCTTAATACGTGTTGCCTACATCTTGGCGCAATATTTTTAATATTTTACTTGCTGCTGTCAGTGTCACAAAATATTATTTTTGAAGTCACAGTTTATTACAAAAGAATCAGCTCACTCGGACCAGTTGAAAGTTCCAAATTAACATCCACTCCAGGGATACAAATTCAGGATGCGCAGAAGACTGCTGTTTTATTATATGCGGTTGTCATATATTCCATTATCCGAGTTGCGCAGTGTATAAACTGGAACATTGAGATCAAAAGTGCCGACGCAGAGTGAGCGAACTGATTCTTTAGCTATAAACTGTGGCAAAGGCATCAAAATGGCCGCGCCCTATGTTAGGCGTGTCGGACCTCTCTCTTGCACTGTATAGTAATCAAAGTATGTGGTTGTGCACCCACGAGTGACAAATGGTGACAGCTCTCACCAATGCGATATCTTTTGACTTATTGTCGATTGATTTCTTGACCCGTACTATTTGATTTTTATCGGCTATTAGACATTCCAAACAAACGAACTGTTGGTGGGAAGGGTTGGTATATCTCGGGGAGTGTGACATGCGATGTATTCTATCTATACCACATAAAATCATGAATAATGGATTATATTTAAATATTTTATGTCAAACACATTGAAAATATTTATAAAAAAACGCTTAAACATTTTTTTACGAATTGACAGGCTTGCAAACTACTATTTCGAATTAAAATAGCATCCAAGATGGAAGGCTATGTCGCAACCCCCATAAAAATATACTAACACTTCCCATTGGCAGCTATTGTTTGACAGGTCGTTGGAATGCCTAATTGTTATTTATAGTCGCTAGATGGCACACGCAACCATACAATATTTAAATAATTTTTTTCGAATAAAGAGTGAATATCATCTAGTCTTTTGTGTCGATAGTGTAGTTTTTTGTGGACTTTGTTGTATAATGCATGTACCTTTTTTATTCCTTTATTTTTAGATAATTTTGATACCAGAAGTGCCCTTGATGCTTTAAGGGAACTCGTGACAACTGGAAATATTTACCTTAGAGAGAGAAAACCTCCAAATTCTTTACTTTTAACTGATGTAGGAATATATGTTACGAGTATTTTGAAAATTTTTGGAACCATTACCGAAGCTGATTGTGTAGGATTCCCTACATCAACTGGAAAATCGGATAACGTAAGCCTATACAATTTTAAATGTCTCATAAAACATTAATATTATTATACAAATTTGTAAATATTAAGTTTCTCAAGAAATTGTTGTATTTTTATATATAATTTTTTTTAGATTGAAAGTGTGATATTACCGTACTTAAGTATTTTAGCAGAATTCAGGGACAAAGTTAGGACGAGCGCGAGGACTCTGAAAGCCACCGAGATTCTCAAACAGTGTGACGATTTGAGAGACGAAATTTTACCAAATGTTGGCGTTAGATTGGAAGATAGAGAAGGTAAACCTAAATTTAAACAATCAATCATAGAAATTGATAATCCATGTAACATATAAAATTGCAATTTTCTAAATATTATCAGGATTTTTTTTATAGCAAAAATATTTACATTGGGTTTCAAGAATGTTTATTAAAATATATGAGCTTGATAAACATTAACAGATATTTATACTGTTTCTTGCCTTTTCCTTCCAGTCTCTAATCTCCAGCTCCAGGTCATCATTACTTATATTTCTCTCCGATCTAACTCACTGTTCTTAATCTGTTTATTTTTAGGGTTCATATTTTAACTTAGCTTATAAAATTGGCATATTATATAATATTTTTATAATTCATGATGTATCTTTTGATTTCACTGCCGGTTGCAACATTCAATATTTGTCGGTATGTTTGGCAACATTGTAGTTCCAGAACGGAGTAAATACCACGTAATCCTGATCATAACAGTTGCAGCGTTGCCGTTTCGGTATATGTACTGAATACTCACAGTCCACTCATTGTTTTTAATCTTTAAGAGCTTTTTTGCTTAGTTGTTACATCAACCTCTCTGAAAACAGAGGTTTCAAATCCAAAAAGTACATTTTAATGTTGCGGCAACGCTGCAGTTAGGTTGTCAGTTGACATGCAAGAAAGATACAGCTACAGTGTTGTTCCTGGTTGTAATATTATACTGGGTCTTCAACAATTAGGCATTCCAACGACCTGTCCAAATGGCTACCAGTGGGTAATGACAGTTTAGATATGGCAACCCTGTTGTCATGTTGTCATTAACAGGGTCAATGATACATATATAGTTATATAGATTGCTCAAAGCTGGTCGTTTACGAGCGGCCATATTACCTGGCAAATATTTATTAATTTGAATCGGTTTAGCAAAAATGTGTTTTAAAACCAATTTTTACCCTTTAGATATTTAAAAAAAAATAATTGCTTACATTTTTACTTCAAGGCATACGCTTATGTTTATTTTGAAAAATATGGATAATCAATCTATGTAACCAGCTATTTCATTGACCTTGTCAAATCACCAGGTCTACAGGGTTGCCATAATTTTGCAATATCATAACCCGTCAAAGCCCACTGGTAGGCATTCAGTTTGGAATGCCTAATACCGAAAACCCACGTGACCAAATCGTCATGACAGCGATTGGTGAAAATAAAAGTAAAAATCCCTAGATGTGAGCCAGTGCCGTAGGTATTTTATTACAAAATAGACCCTTTTTTATGGTCTGCAACTACGAGAAGAAAATTCAGTTAGGTAACTGCTAAAATTACAACACAAAATCATAATATTAATTAGAGGTGCTTTACATTATTGTATTTTAATGTTAGAATTCGATATTTTAATTAGATTTAGTCAAATGCAATAATTTAAATTTTAACATTGTTATAATTAACGTAACCTTAAAAACTGAGCTATTATATTATTATATCTAGTTTGTATTTAACGAAAAGAATAATAAACTGAAATATGCATTAAAAATTGAATAACATTAAATACTATTTACTTTAGATTGACTCTAAGATATTTAGCTACAGCTGAAACTTTAAATACGATAGGCAGAAGACAATGGCAGTATTTGGCAATTATTGCAGTTTAAGTAAACAAATTTAAAACTTACTGGAATTGTACCTGGGCAATGGGAAGTAATAAACAAATATAATTTGTGTTCTATCATTTATTTGTTACATTGCTTAAACCATTTACAAAATACATTATTACTCATATGTATACAAAAAAATATTAATATTATTAATGTAACAAGCACGTATTTGTTTTACCTTACAGCTCTCACTTCTCAGTCTAAATTATAAAGGCATACCTATTAACAACTATTTTATTTAAAAGGATATTGAGTAGTAATCGGTGGTGTACAATCGATACTAATTCCAGTACCTATCTGTTCAAAATCTTTACCACCTGCTTTAATGCAAGCATCAATTCTTTTTTGAACACATTATGCAGTTTCTCCTCAGTTATATTTTGTATTTAATTTAATATAGGTGCTCGGGTTCATAAACGTCACACAAACGATTTTGAATTGAGCAATCTGTAATATTCCATAGGTAGGTTTAACAAAATTAGGGTAAAATGATTGTTGCATTACCGAAACTTTATAGGGGATACATTATCAGAAATATTTTCAATACTTTATGACTAGTTCGTAGCGACAAACCTAAAAAAAAAAATATGTTTTGAATTTCACTTGTCAGTCAGTCTTTGAAACCCCGTTCATACCTGTTTGAGGTGCTGTTTTTTTTTTTACTAATTTGTTGGGAATTTGCACCATGTTAATTTGTACATCTTCAACAGCTTTTGTTATTACTTTGGGCCTTTTAGAGCTTTTCCTTTTTTATAATTTTGAACAAATATTTGTTTATGACGACAAAAAAGAATCACATTTCATTTATTCACCTGGAAAACGTTCCTCAAATTTTGGAATACAATTACGAATATAAAATAATTTTGTTCCAGTTACCTGAAATAAATGATATATAGTCATTAACTTTTTCTAGTTACAGTAAATAAATTTGTACTTACCAACAAAAAAGAATTAAGCCACCAATTATCTCTAAAAATAACTAATTGCTCTATTAGTATTAAATGAAAAATGGAATAAAGCCAATAAAGGTGTTTATAAAATGTAAACAAATATAATATAAATATTCCCAGTCCCTGCCAGTCCCCAAATGAACGCTAGTGACATTTCTGACAGGACTGACAGTTCAGTTTAGTTCATTTTACGTCAAATCAGGCCCTTTCGATGGGTTTTTGATGGTTATCAGATCACGTGGGTTTCGGGTATTGTTGAAGACCTGGTACAAAAGTTGTATAGTCAGATATGTGGTTTTACTGGCTTACACATTATGTGGATTTTGGTGTTTAGAAGGATTTCCTCTGCTCAAAATGTCTACCATTCGTTATATCACGTGCGTTAAACTTAATAAAACAATTTTAAGTTCAAATTTGGCGCTATTTGCGATCTATCGGTACATTGATTTACAATAAAAGGCAGAAGTGACCTGGGAGAAATCGATGCGTATTGGCAAAAGTAGACATTGTAAGGGAAACCTCACTTCTTCAACAAGACTTTCGATCTCTCTCTGGTTGTTCTCTTTTCTTTTTTTACGCATCACGGGTAATTTCTAGCTTGTCGAATTATACACTAAAACCACGTTGAAAGTGTTTGAACTTTTATTCTTAAAAAAAAATCAGTTCTCGCTGTAATCTTGAATTTTTAGGACGATTTTACTGCGCATATGCACACCATTACGACTGGAGTAGTGATGTGTTGTTATTTAACTATCCGTTATTTTTAAGCTGTTATTTGGAAAGCAACTGTTTCAACTGTTAATCTAAATCAAAAATAACAGGTGCAAAATAACGCCATAACACAAAACGGTTGGCGATTGCTTTCTCGCGAAATGCGACTTAATGAGAAAGTGTTGGTCGATGCCATTCATTGCCGTCGATCGCGCCGCCAAATTTGCAATAACATACGTTACAAGCGTTATTTTAATAACGCTACTAGCAATCGTTATATAGATATTTACTACTGTTGTTTCAGTGTCGCATGCGTTCAAGTTTCTGTGCATACTGGTGCTGAACTCTGGACCATTCCAAGTCTACTGACATTGAGAAATGGTCGAGTAGTCAGGGGCCTGGGGTATTTTTATTTCGTTTTAAATAGGTGCACGTCGTTTATTATGTAGTTTCCTAGTTCAACCACTAGTAGATGTTAAAAATAACGATAACCTGTTATTTAAAGCTGTTATTTAAAACTAACAGTAACACTTGTAACTGTTAAATGAAAATAACGCTTTTCCTATCACTAGACTGGAGCGATTGGAATCGTTACAATGTTGCCAGATCACTATAGGTAAAAGTAAATTTGTGTAATCAAAGAAGCTGCCAAGCAAAAAACAAAATGACTAAAAGAAACTAAGATAACTACAATTTACGTCGCTGCAGACTGCGCATGGGCAATTTTAGTTAGTGCACTGTTGTTAAAATAACATGCCTTTGAATAAATAAGCCGCCTTGTATATTTTTAAGCTTAGAGATACATATATTTTCCCAAAAATCAATTCATAAGTACAGGGTTTTGAATTAATCCTTAAAAAAATATTTTATATTGTGGTTCTTACTATAAAACACCCTGTATAAGAAATATATACCTACTGTGCAATATTTTGTCGCCAAAATACCATATTGAATAGTATTTATTGAAAATATGCTTACTGACGTCACAGAATTAATGAGATTTTGCCAAAAAACTACCGCCATACATTTGTGAATCGTAAATCACCCTGTAATTAGAAATATTTTTAATTATAAGCATGTAATAATGTATTACTAAAACATGTATTAAACGTGTGTATGCAACAGAAATTCAATCTAGCCTATATCGAAAACTAGTCATAGGATTGAGTTGGGACCGTTGCATTTTTGGTTACGAGTTCGAGTACACAACATACCAAAGTTTCAAAAAATTTGACCGGTCACCACTTTACATAAAGAAAGTGCCGGGTCCTTTGCTGAGATGAGTTCTTTTTATCAACATTCATAAATTATCGTACATTTATCCATTATGGATAGTACATCATAGATCATACCCTGCTTATATCGTACAAATACGATAATTATCGTATGTCTGGCAACGCTGGACACTGAACAGTATCTGTCAGTGGGAAGGTCTCGTATCTCTAAGGGGGTTGCGACATAGTCTTGTCTTGTAACACTATTTTTATTTGAAATAATAGGCGCCTAGCCTGACAATTTATGAAAAATGTATGAGCGATTTTTTTTTAAATATTTTCATTGTGTTCAACATAAAATATTTAAATTTAATCCATTATTCACGATTTCACGTGTTGTAGATATAATATATTGTATGTCGCAACCCCTTAGATATACCAACCCTTACCACTGACAGTTTTTCTGTTTAGAATACCTAATTGGGAACTGGTAGGCCGTGTATTTGCAGTGAAAAAGAAGAATAGGAATTAGTGGCTAGATAGCCAGAGTAGAGACATTAAAATCTTTTGCTTTCAGTTCTAGTTATATTTTATTATTACGTTTTGTTTTTAATAGTAAAAATAGATTAAACTTATGTATATTAGATAAAAGAACAACTATTCAAGTACAATACCAGTCATAACTCATAACTATCCAAATATCATTCAACAATATTGAACAAAATTGAAATTGCATATTGGAATAACATTTTATTTTCAGTTTAAAAAAAAACTTACACAATTAATAAGTAATTGTAGCTACTTTAATAAATTGATACGAAAAACTAAACCATTCAGATTAATATTTATACAGTGATTATTAGTTTTTTAAATCCATAAACATTATGTGAATGAAAATACCTATCCAGCATTAATAGAAAACAAGATTAATGTCCAACTTAATTGAAATTGATAAATTTTTATGACTTTAGTACGTAACTGATTTGAACTGAAAAAAATCATTTTCCAAAGCAATTAAAATTCAGTATTGTTTCTGTTTATTCTCATTTTCACAACGAATATACCGAACTTATAAAATGATTGTAACAGTTTTGCTGAAGAAAATACTAAAATGCCGTTTTTGGTGGCCATAGGTGAAGCTACTGCCTTAAAATTGGTTGACAAAGACACTCTATTGAAAGAAAAAGAGGCGAGGAAGAAGATGGAACAAGAAAAGGCTGCAGAAAAAGAGAGGAAAAAGGCGGAATTGGCTGCAGCTGCTGCAGCTAAAGAAGAATTGAAAAAGATGCCTCCTAGCGAACTGTTTCGGAAAGAAACTGACAAATATTCGAAATTTGATGACAATGTAAGTCTTGTAGTATTTTTATTTTTTATTTTACAATAGCAATATAATTGAGGTTACTTTCACTCTTTTGGTTTTTTAGGGTTTTCCAACACATGATGTGGAAGGCAAAGAAGTCAGTAAAGGACAATTAAAAAAGTTGCAAAAACTGTATCAAGCTCAAGAAAAAAAGTATCAAGAATATTTAGCTTCACAAGCATCTTCTTGAACGTGGCAATTTTAATGGGTTGGTTGAGTAAATTCTGAACATAATCTTGGGAAGCACTTCTAAAGATAGCTTAACAGACTATTTTTCCGTGCCAGTATTGTATTTATTGCCTTTACTGCTAAATGAACAATTGATTAACATATTTATTTATTATTTATAATCAAAAATGTTTCTTTAATCAGTTATTTATTACTTTTCTTACAAGCAAACAATTATAATAATTTTTTTCATACTGTTATTTTTCGATTCGGGATGAATTTGTAGTTATTAATATTTTATTGGTTGAACATAAGAGTTCTTTTATTTTTTGTAAATATGTAGCTTATTTAAATTAGCTTAATTTTAATCAGTTAACCGAATAAAAATGATTGCTTAAAAAATTGTTTCAATAAACATTAGTGTGGTATTTTTGATATAGCTGCCAAATGAAAAGTTATGCAAACAGTTGCAGTTAAAGGTGGGGCTATTCTTATAAAAGCAGTAAGTATTAAATATAGACCAGTACCTTTGAGCAAATCTAGGTCTAATTTCTTCTTTAAACAGTATTGTACTATTTATCATATACAGGGTGGACCGGATTTAATTTGCGTATACAGAGATCTCGTAAACCGTAAGATATACATTGTCGGTTAAATGGGGAAAAGTTTCGTATTTTGACGGATAATACATTGGTCCATAGAAGTTCCAGATTTTCTGACTGGTTCCGGAGATATTCGATAAAATCCGAAAAACCTCATTTTGGGTTTTTAAGTCGTGCGTTGTTATTATAACAGATACAAAAAAAAATTATACGAAGTTTTTATTATAAATCAAGTTCTCTATAATCTGCCATGTCAAAATTTTTATTACAACATTTCGTATTTCCAGGGCCACCTTCAACTAATTTTTTTTAAATACGGACCTGGATTTTTAAATGTAATTTTTTATAGCTTTTGTATAGCTAAATACAACGATATGTTACACCTTACCATTTTACTACGTTTCGTCTATGAAAATATCATCAGTTCTGTAGCTTCTGATGATACCGTTTCTTACTTGATTAAAACAAAGTAGCTAATTAAATAATAATTAAAAAACAAAAAATGCTTAAAATGTGAAATTTTAAATATTATTTGAAACATAATACAAGAATTATTTAATTACAAAATGGGTTACAATTTTTTATCAAACATGATTAAGTACAACCAGCAAACAAGACTAATGAAGAACGAATTATGGTTGTACACATTCTACAAATAATAAAGCTAATAACAAAATTCAAAAACAAAAACAGTCACAATAGTTGCTCAAAATGTAGTCCATTCTGTTGGATACAGAGTGCAATTCTCCTAGACATTTGGGATGTTGTTTTATCAAGCATTTCTGGTGTAATTTTTTCAAATGCATCTACTATTCGTTGACGAAGTTCTTGTAGATTATTTGGCATATTTTTGTCGTAGATTTGGTTCTTTACGAAGCTCCATACAAAATAATCCATGGGGTTAAGACACGGAGATCTTATTGGTCCATTGGTACCAATCCAATTACCTCTAAAATATTGATCGAGATACTCTGCAACCCTCCTCGCATTGTGTGCACCACAACCGTCTTGCATAAAGTATTGAAGATTTTATCTTGTCTGTAAGGGCATCTGATCGAGTACTTCCTCCAATAAATGTAGGTATCGGAACTGATTTAAATTACCATCCAAAAAAATTGGCCCAATAATCTGATTATTGATTAGTCCACACCACACATTTTGGGTAAAACGGAACTGTGGTCTAACTTTTCTGATTAAATGGGGATTAGAAGTAGCATACAAATGGTTGTTCCTGGGATTAAATATTCCACTATTAGTAAAGGAGCATTCATCCGTCCATAATATCTTTTTGTTGAAAGAACGGTCATTGCGCAGTTTTCTACTATACCAACGACAAAACATCAGTCTTCTATCAGAGTCTCCAGCGTGTAATTTCTGGACTTTTTAAAATTTATACCCGTGGTATTTATGTTTCTTTAAAATTCTTTTAACCGTGGAGGTTCCTACTACACATTATTTAGCTATTCGCCTAGTAGAATTTTTAGGGTTAATATGTATTTGGGCAAGAACATTAATTTCATTATCAGTATGTCTAACCTGATATCTAGTTCTCCTTTTTTTCACACTGCTATGCTCTGCCATATTTTTTGAAATATAAGAAAACATCCTCTTAGTTAGCTGTTGTCTATCAGGATATAAATCTAAATAAGTCTGAGCTGACCGGGTTTCATTCCTATAGCATCTTATGTACACATCATACATATCTTTCTTCTCTTTTTCAGTATAAAGAACCATAATATTTATTTAATTTTAAATTATTTAAAGCTAAAAAGTACTGTAATATTAGATGTTACAGATTAAAACAGAAATATTGGTGACAAGTTACAACTGAAATGCATGGCAAACATGATTTTGTTAAGATCTTATGTATGCAAAAATGAAAACATTAAAGATAGAAAAAATACGGTGTGAGAAACCTAAGCGAAAGATTTTACAGAAAATCAGGTGATAGGAATTTATAGATTGCTTGACCGTTTTGTTTTTCATTTTATGTTTTTGTTATTAGCTTTATTATTTGTAGAATGTGTACAACCATAATTCGTTCTTCATTAGTCTTGTTTGCTGGTTGTACTTAATCATGTTTGATAAAAAATTGTAACCCATTTTGTAATTAAATAATTCTTGTATTATGTTTCAAATAATATTTAAAATTTCACATTTTAAGTATTTTTTGTTTTGTAATTATTATTTAATTAGCTACTTTGTTTTAATCAAGTAAGAAACGGTATCATCAGAAGCTACAGAACTGATGATATTTTCATAGACGAAACGTAGTAAAATGGTAAGGTGTAACATATCGTTGTATTTAGCTATGCAAAAGCTATAAAAAATTACAGTTAAAAATACAGGTCCGTATTTAAAAAAATAAGTTGAAGGTGGCCCTGGAAATACGAAACGCCGTAATAAAAATTTTGACATGGCAGATTATAGGAAACTTGATTTATAATAAAAACTTTGTATAATTTTTTTTTGTATCTTTTATAATAACAACGCACGACTTAAAAACGAAAATGAGGTTTTTCGGATTTTATCGAATATCTCCGGAACCAGTCGGGAAATCTGGAACTTCTATGGACCATTGTATTATCCGTCAAAATACGAAACTTTTTCCCCATTTAACCGATAATGTATATCTTACGGTTTACGAGATCTCTGTATACGCAAATTAAATCCGGTCCACCCTGTATACATAGTGAGTTTGAAATATGGAAAGTCTCAATTATCTCGAAAACAGCTTGCACGATTTTTATATACTTTGGTATCTAAAGGTTTTGTAATACGGCCGATATTATGGTTGTATTTACATAGTTGTCAGATCTTTCGGTTTTCTGGAAATATAATGAACTTTGTTATTTCAAATGGATCACCCTGTATATTTTTTGGTATAGGGAACATTACATGAAAAATAATCAGCATTTCTTAAGGACTTAAAAAAACAAAAAATATACCGGATAATCCATTTGAAATAGTAATAATATAATAATAATATTTATTAATTTGAAAGTTTACATCAACATACAATAATATCAATAATTATTGTATATTGATGATATAATAATTAATAAATATATGAAACCCACAGAAGGTCAAGCCTGTGTATGGGTATAAACAAATTTTATTAAAATGACAAATATAAAAACATAATCTAATACTATAACTTTAATATTTATAAAGTGCATAATATCAGACACAAACTATAGTGAATTTTCAACAGGAGTATTAATTAAAATGAAATAAAATAAAGAATATGTACCAAAATAAGGCAATTGCATAAATAAAGAAATGTTAACTACTAATATGTTTTAAGTTCCTATGTAAGTGTGAATTTGATGTCTTGGAATGGTTTTAATCCAGGCTTTTAATTTTTTTTTTAAATAAGTTTTTAGAATTTATATTATAATGAATAAATGATTAATATACTAAATTATATACAATTTTCTATTAAGGCTTCTTTAGACTTTAGAGGGATATTAGAGAGATATTGCAAATTTCTATGTCGGCCACTAATAGTGACGACGTAATCAATTTATTACAATTAATTTACTGTACAATCTCTCTTCGGCTGGTAAATATTATCTTTCATAGTAAATTAAAATTAGTTCACATCCAAATGGGCTTCCAACTTCCAATACACTTGGCCGTTTTTTATCCCAGAGTTTTTACAACCCCCATAGACCTTTTCATCACAATATTTTTTTGTGCGCATGCGTCAGTATCAGCCATATTTTTCGTACTGTTTTTGTAAACAAGCATGTTAAAATGCCCACGTGAAAAAAAAAATGTAATTAATAAATAATAATTTAAGTATATTCATTTAAAAAAAAGGAAGAAAAAGCAAAGTAATAATAATTTTAGTGTCTTAATTGAAAAATACATTTTTGTAATCAATTATAATTATGTTATCTGTACGGAAAGAAACAATCAAACGGTGTTGTTAAGGAATATGTAAAATTGACACTCGGTATAAATCATTCAAAGGCAATTTTCCAAAGCCTTGGCTGCAATATCGAAAAAAATTATCAAATTATCAGGCAAAATCCATATTAAACGTTCGAAATGATCATTAGGTGTAAAAAAATATGGTGAAGTGACTACGGTTTTCGATGATGTTACTAAAGATACTTATATTTGTTCATTACATTTTGATGGAGAAAGTGATCCGACAGAAGAAAATTCTTATCTGGTATGAAACAATATTTTTTTAACATTAAATACTACTTCGGTATACACAGCAATATGATTAAAAATGTCATGTTGATCTTCAAAATATTATAATTTATTTTATTATTTATACTCGTGATTAACTTTCATGTTAATTAAAGTGTTTTTGCAAGTACTAATAGTTGGTTGGCATAATAAATTAGAATAGAGTTATAATTATTATTTGTTTTCATTAATTTTGTACACAGTTAAAAAGTATTGATACACCTTACCTCTCAATCAGTCGACTTTTTTCGTTTGTAGCAAACGTCCAAGACACTACATCCACCTTTTCAACTACTCACAACTATGCGCTTCTACAGAGTTATGAAAAAGTTAATCACCATCAACCATTTTTTCTAATGAATAATTTTTCTGTAGAGATAATATTGCTTTCCCAGCCATTGTCGATCAAAACAGTACGAAACTTTTGAATTACCGCCATTTTAACATGGTGGCTGCGCTTGCGCACATCACATGATGAAAAGGTCTATTGACAACTACCATTGACAAAGACAAAAACCCGAACTGCGTTCAAAAACCAAGGCTGCGAACACGCTGTGTGTTCGCAGCCTTTGACAAATACAAAAATAAGTACGTGAGAAACGCAACACAACATACACCTAACTGCATATCGTATTGCGTAATGGCGATTCTAACCGTTACATTATCAATAGTAATTTAAAAAGGGTAATCGATTGTGCAACAGATCATTTCCTGCTTAGTAATTCAACAAAATGTTATTAAAAATTATAGACGCATGACGCATTGGTATTGTTAATAATAAGAAATTAGAGGCAGTAAATAAAACACAAGGTGTATTTCTGGACTCGAAACTAAGATTTGAGAATCATGTAAATAAGTTTTTCCAATGCGCTTACTTTTACTTCAATTTTAAGATGATTTGATTGATTTCCTATTCACACTAAGAATCGGCTCTGTGCATGATACAATAGTACCTACTATCCTTATTTAATTATACGATCTATTAAATGAGCCAATTTTGACTCAATAAAAAATGTAAAAGGTGCAAAATACTTTGTCTTCGTATGATTTTTGACATACGAAAACATCAAAGAATATCTCGTTGGCTAAATATGGAGAATATAAGAAAGCATAACTTTCTTACCTTATGTCGTATCATAAGTTACTTGTACATAAAAAGCCCTCCTGCTACCGTTCAGATGTCCATAATATAAATAATGTAAGAAACAGAGGATTGCTGACTGTTCTTTTTTATGATGGAATTATTCAGACTTTCCTTTAGTTACCTGATCTGTTACTTATACAATAAAATATTACTAGAGTTCAAGAATTTTAGTATTTCTAAATTTAAAGTAACTTAAAATAAATGAAAATCAAAATTAGGTAAGTAAATTTTTTTTTTAGGATATACATGTAAGGCATACTCTTGTTTTATGTCTCAGTACTTATTTGAACTTCCCTTTTTCACTAGGAATTGCGTTTCTACTATAATTCAAATTTCAAATGATCTTACTTTTATGCCTGCTTGAGATGTTATTCTTAGTTGACTTATTCGTAATCCGATACCTCTGTATCTTAAGTGTTAACATAAACATAGGCTATGACTGTTTTGGAAGACTAGAACAAATCCCACTTAAAATATAACTTTTGGTGTTCCACAGGCTACTGTACTAGGTCCTATTTTATTCACTCTGTACACAAATAATATGCTAACACGCTTGACACGTGATTTTTTATTCTGAATTTCCTTTTTTACATTATTTAATGAAAACAAATTACTTATATAAGTAAATATTATTATATTATTTTAATGGCTTTTTTTAATTCTGAATTATCTTTTTATATATTATTTAATGTAAACAAATTTCTTATATAAATACTTAAATATTATTATTATATTTTAATCGCTTATTCCAAAAACAACCAGGTAAGTATAAAAGAGCGAAAATTTTTCTCCGAATAAAATAACAAACATTCAATCAATACAAAAAAAATACTATTTGTAGGTATTATGTGTATCTAACAGACATTTTTGTACCGGTTTCAGATTTCACAATACATTCATTAACTGAATATCATACCTCAAATTGACACGTCTTATTATAATATTGACAGCTCACAATAAAGATTATTTACAGTGTATTCAATCTAGGTACATTCTCTTTTATTAAATTATCAATTTTTTTCATAGCGGTAAATTAAAAGTAGGTTAGGTATAAGGTACGATACTTTTATCGTACATCAGAAATCCTTTTCAAAAGTAACGAATTAAATATTGTACTAGTTTTAGTTATTTATTTTATTCCCTTATAGACTCCTTACGGTTTACTAGGTTACACCTTCTTTTATATAAAAAAAAACATGTATTAAAAAGATGTCATAAAAAAGTCATTAAAAAATTACATCTAATAAAAACAATTTCTGCATTCCATTGCATTTTTAGGCAATTTATTTAAACTTTTAAGATCTGTTAATTTGTACACGTTTGTAAACACATTTTTGGAAGAAATCCTGGTCCTTCGTTTCTTTATCAAGAAATACCTAACTCTACCTGTGCTACAGTCGCTAAATGTGCGAGGAAAGGCGAGTGCCATCCGTTCACTTGTTTATATGGTGTATGGTGATATTACATACACGGTATTCCATTTAAAAAAATGCGAAAATCGTAACTTACACCCTCTATAATAATATGTGTTACTGGCTAACATGTTCATATTGTTAGTATCGTTGGATGGGTAAATTTATAAGGAATTTTATTCTAAAATTTAATAAATTGATCCTAAAATTAGTAATATTTAAGACATGGTTCAAAACACTCTACCTAAAATAAATTACCACTATTCGTTAGCTTGGTATCTTATAAGTCTGTATTTTAAACAGTTTTGACATCATTTTAAACCTACCTAAATTATGATAGTTCAATTTGGGGTGTGCATCATTCTTAAATTTAAAAAAAAATTAATTGCATGGCAACCGTGTAAAATATTTTAGGGTTGAATACAGTATTGCTAAACCATTCTAAAACTGACATAAAATACAGAGTGTTCTATTTAAAAAATATACATTTTTATTTGCCAGGCAAAACCGCAACGCCCTGTATATCCAAACATTTTATTAAAATATGTATTCTTCAAATCCATATAACTTTTATTTGAAAGTTGTTTGCGTGTCTATAACACAAATAGAAATATTGAACAATATCGCACTAATGGGACACCCTGTAGAAAAGTCAAAACATAACATTTTCACTAAGTAATCTTCTTACTGCTTGCATTATTACCGTTTGGGGTACCTATGAATGATAAGTTGATGTGAGAAAGTTTGAAAGTCAGACAGTTTCTTTTAAACGAATGAAAGTATATCAATTTTTTTAAATTACCCAGATATATTTTTGTCACATCATAGTTATATATCCTTCTTCAGAAATATAGAAAAAAACTACAAACTTAATTAACACAATTCCATTGGACAAAAAGTTACTAACAACTTGAATACGAGCTTGATGATCTCCTACGTAGGGCCGTCAACGTTTTTCACAAAAAAAAAGAAACAAACAAAAAAGGTAATATGAGGGGTCGGATGTCAGCCTTCATATTATTCTATTCTTTGATATGTTACAGTCTACCTAATTTACAAAATAGGCTTGTTAGTATTAATAAAAATATAACGTTCCGGCGTGTTTTTCGTTGAGTTTATGATTTCTTTATTATTAAAGGTGACAGTAACCAGATACTCTTTTTGGGGGGATAATACTGATAATAACGTACAGGGTGGTTCATGAAGTTTCAAGCTTGTATTTGATACACTGTAAAAGAATTAATGGAATTAAATTTTTTATGGTTAAGCAGGAACGACCTTATTTAATAATAAATCGTCTTTATTTCTATAAAAATTTAAAGTAAATACAAATACATAATTCATATACGGACGAAGTTTGTATTGGGTTGTGCACTAGGCACAACAAATATATTCTTCAATTCATCCCGATGGTAAGGGGTAAACCTACGAGTACATAAGTTTATCTGAAAATGACCAACGTTAACAAAATGAAAATAAGTTTTTTTGAGGAAAGCTGAATCCAATAATATAATTAATTAAGGGCTGCTCCGGGCTGAATTTTCGGAAGGGATCTTTGCCATTAGCTATGCACTTTTAATCACAATTTTTTTTTTAATAAAGGCTCACGAACTGTAAAAGAATTTTAATAATGGCCTCCTTCTTGAAGCCTCCTTGTAATTAATATAGGTAGTAGGGTGTGTCATTTTTGAGCAACTTTTTTTTTTTTTCAACTAAAAAACAAGCTAAAAACTATCAGGAAGGTGAAAAAAGAAGGCTCTAAAAATTTGAGCTCTTAATATTAACATTTAGTGGTGCCTGTTCCTAACTTTCCATTTTCCATTTAAATAACATGGAAAACAAATTTTAATTTTTTTTTATTTTTGTAGCTTGACATTTGAGCATTGTAAAAATGAAAAATAATATAGTTCAGGTAAAATTTAAAAAAATAAAGAAAGATTAAAAATTCAACACAATAACAAATTAATCGTTTTATTTACTCTATAATTAAACAAATTTATTGAACACAACTTTTTTTGATAGTAAATAAAATAAAATGAAAAAAAAAAAATAATAATAATAATTGAGATGTGTTATTTTCTTTCTATACGAAAACAATTATTTTTTCTTGAAAATAATTTTTAAGACAAAAAGTAATCACTATTAGTTTAATAAAATAAAAGTCATAATTTCATACATTTGCAACTTTAAATTTGAATATCTTCAAAACGGCTCACTCTATGAAAAAATAAATTAGAACTTTTTTGTAGAGCGTTCGATTTTATACCAAAATAATTTTTCAGTTAATTTTTACAATGCTAAAATGTCAAACTACAAAAATAAGAAAAAATAAATTTTTTTTTTATGTTATTTAAATGGAAAATGGAAAGTTAGGAATAGGCACCACTTATCTGTATTTGTAACGTATGGAGGGTGGGTTACCCCACGGCACTTAGGCCTCATTAGGCCCATTGTGCATCCTCCTAAGATGATAAGCATCTCCTGGCTCGTAAGCCAGCCTACATATTTAATGTAGTTGACAACGTCGCCAAGAGGTGCTTCTCTTATATCGGCCGGTGTTAGCCGATACTCGCGGAATACAAATCTTCTAATAAATGAGAACATCGAGCAATCGTAAAGGATATGCTCGATGGTCTCATCTTCTTGTTCGCACCCTCTGCAGAGTGCGGATTCTGACAGCCCTATGATATGGAGATGCTTTCGTACTTGGCAATGACCAGTCAGAATGCCTGTGACTAGTTATATAGTCAAGTATGTGTTTGCTGCAGTGTTGTCAGGATAACTTAAGAGCTCCCTGGCTGGCAACTCTGCAGTTTCTTGTTTTATCCCATCTTTCCTTGAATTTCAGAAGGGAATGTTCTTTAATTAGGTCTGTCACTACCGATTTTGTCAGGCCAATAGAAGGGCCAGGTCCAAAAAGTATTTGGTTGGCTGCTTTCTTGGTTAGTGAATCAGCAAACGGTTTCCTTTCGATGTGACGTGACCTTTGATCCATCTTAAGGTGACCACATTGTTGATGGATACTTCGGCCAAAGCCCATTTTATGTTTAGGTTTAAGAATCTGAAGTATATTCCACATCCTGAGCCTTGTTTTGTTTTAGAACCGTTGGTGTCGATATGAATCGTACCTGCCACTTCTGGCTCTTCTATTTATTTTATTAAAACTTTATATGGCTTATGAAAAATATACCTCGTTGAGATGGAGTACATGTTCGCTTGAAGCATTGGGAGCGTATCGGGCGCCTCCTGCCAAAAGCGAGGTCTCGCCTCACCAGATCCTACATCAGGTTCTATTCAAACCGTGCGAAGGCGTGCCATTGTCGTCAGAGCAACCTCTTTGATGTAAATATCAAGGGAAGTAAGACTAATAATGACTTCCATGGTTCTGGTCGGTGTTGTTTTCATGGCTCCTGTTGTTGTTGTTCTAGTTTACGGATAGCTGAATGACCATATCATCTGCATATGCTATTGTGTAGTGACTGTTATTATTGAGGCGGCTGATGAGGTTATCGATGACCATATTCCACAGTAGAATAATTCGTATTGTTACATAACGTGTTTAGATTTTCTTAAATGCGTTTTTTAGTTTATTACACATTTTAAAATAAATTTTATTAAATTATATATTACGTGTTTTGATAAATCTATCTACTGACATTAGATTCCACTGACTTTTTTTATTTTTAAGAAAATAGTAAAAATGTTAGTGCGTCTCAACATTTTTTGTAGTATTAAGTATTAAATATTGAATTTGCACTTTTATAACGACATAATATTTGTATAGCGAACGCTACTGAATAAATACACAGATTAAGCTTATTAATCTAAGCAATCAATAACAATAAATATATATACTTGGAAAGTTATTAAAAATTTCTCAGAAAATAAAAAGAAATTTAAAAAATAGTTAAAGAAGATAAAAGCATATGTACCGAAAGAGATCGGTATTTTAAAAAAGTTTGGAGAAAGAGGAGAAATGTACAAACAGTAGAAAGCATAATTAAAAATTCGTAAATGTTGATCAACCGTTACTAGGTAAGAGTTATCAGATGACAAATTCGAAAAAAAAAAATTTTAATTCTTGTAGAATCTTCATATACTTAAGAGTAAAATTCCACTGGACAATTTTATCGTCACAATCATCTCCAACTTGCAATAAAAAAAATAGTATCGCCTCTCGGCTAACCGCAAATAATAGAAAGATTTCAGCGATAAAAATCAACGGAAGTAACAAAAGGGACTTCTTCCGGTAGGTTAAACAGCCAAGAGTCATTCAAATTACTTCAATGAAATCCAAATTTCGAGGTTTTCAGCTGCTGACACGTCATTGGGCACGTTGACATATTCATATTGTGACGTTCCAGTCAAAATAGGAATTTCATCGAGAGTGGGCATTACGATAATTCACTTTTAACGGTTTTCGCATGGATTTCTATTCTTTGCATATTGAGAGGTCTTTAAAAGGAAGTCAAAACGGCGTGAAAGATTGACATTTCGACCTCATTATTTCTAAAGAGTCTATTTTTAAATGTTATTTGAATACCGTTGATTATATGGTTCGTTTTTCTGTAAAGTTGTTACAATAGCGTTACGGTTTTTTATATTTTATGCAGATTAAGGTTTTTTTAATACTAAAACGGTTATTCTTTATCCTATTTATTGCAATGTACCTATTCAATAGAATTTCTAGAAAATCTTGTTTGAGAACTTGAGATGTTTAAAAAAAACTGCATGCTGTTCCTTTGATACCATCAGCGATAAATATCAGTTTTACGTGTAAGAAGCAAAAAAAATATAACTGAAGAAACGGCTATGTCCCTTAAAGCGGATTAATTAAAATCAGTTTCTTTACAATAACAGTAGTAAATGGTTTTTAAATAGATTTTTGTGTTTTTAATAATGTTATTTAAGTAATGGCTAGATGTTTTTACATCTAGCTTCTGAATAAGAAGTAACTAAAGTAATAAAAAGTCTTAAACCAAAAAAAGGCCCCTGGATTGGACAAAATTCGTTCAGTGAAGTGTTAAAAGAGACAGGCGTTTGAAATTGTATCACATGTTTTGATAAAGCCAAAAATGAAAAAAAAAGGTGTAATTAAACCTCTGTAATTCAAATGTGGTAATAAGTCCCATATTGGAATCTGTAGACTTTAATATCGAATACTCGTAAACCAAAGGTAATAGAAAATATAATTAAAAAACAGATTGATTTTATCGGGAATTAAACCCGCGTCGCAACATGGTCGTTACATGCGAGTTAAAAAGTTGACCGGTCTATGAACTGAACTATCAGAGGTTATGTCACTTGAATTATCTAATTAAATATGTAAATGAACCGGGAAAAATCATAAAAATAATGTAGTTACTTTAATAGCTATATATGAAACCAGTTGCGAAATGCCTTATTTTATGTAACGAGTGAATATTTGTGGAACGAGCAGAGCGATAATATTCTCCGCACGATTGGAATAGAACCTGATGTAGGATCTGGTGAGGCGAGACGTCGCTTTTGGCAGAAGGCGCTCGTTACGCTCCCACTGCTTCAAGCGAACATGGACTCCATCTCACCGAGATATATCTTTCATAAGCCATATAAAGTTATAATAGAACAAATAGAAGAGCCAGAAGTGGCAGGTACGATTCATATCTACACCGACGGTTCTAAAACAAAACAAGGCTCAGGATGTGGAATATACTCCAAATTATTAAACCTAAACATAAAATGGGCTGTGAGCAATAGTTCCAGTGTAGTTCAAACAGAGCTAACGGGGATTCTTGTAATAGCAAAAGAAATAACCAGAAACAATATCACTGGAAGGAACATGTCCATCTATACAGATAGCAGACAAGCACTACTCACCCAGAGCAGACCACGAATTTACTCAGGGTTAGTACTAGAATGTCACGAAGCTTTGGCCGAAGTATCCATCAGCAATGTGGTCACCTTAAGATGGATCAAAGGTCACGCCACATCGAAAGGTAACCGTCTTGCTGATTTACTAACCAAGAAAGCAGCCAACCAAATACTTTTTGGACCTGGCCCTTTTATTGGCCTGACAAAATCGGTAGTGACAGACCTAATTAAAGAACATTTCCTTGTGAAATTCATGGAAAGATAGGATGAAACAAGAAACTGCAGAGTTGCCAGGGAGCTCTTAAGTTATCCTGACAACACTGCAGCAATCAAATACTTGACCATGACTAGACAGAATCTGCGCCTAGCCACAGGCATTCTGACTGGTCATTGCCAAGTACGGAAAGATCTCCATATCATGGGGCTGTCAGAATCCACACTCTGCAGAGGGTGCGAACAAGAAGATGAGACCATCGAGCATATCCTTTACGATTGCTCGACGCTCTCATTTATTAGAAGATTTGTGTTCGGCGAGTATCGGCTAACACCGGCCGATATAAGAGAAGCTCTTTTTGGCGACGTTGGCAACTACAGTTCATCAAATTTCTAGAGGTGTTCGACGCCCAGACAGAGAACGCGCTACGTGTGACTAAGATAGCTATTGTACAGTCTGCTAAACAAGTTATTTTAAATAGTTTTTAATATTTTTAGGTAATTAAATTTTAAAATTGTGGAATAGTTTAGGGATTAAATTGGTCTGATTGGACTTTCTTAGAACGTTTTTAAAAGCAGCTAAAGATAGTATGTAGAATTGAAAATAATTATTATGCCATAAAAGGTGTTTTGGAATTCCTTCAACCTTTTGAAATTGAGTCAGAAAATATAAATTTTATAGGATAGCGGAAAATACCTATAATTTTTTTGTATGCCTTTGTAAATCGTGGAAATAGTTTATATTTTATTTCTACCTTATTAAGGAAAATGGTACCTATTATTAATAACGGTTGTTTCTGAAACATTACTAAAATTTTCGAAATTTTGTTTTTCTACAAAATAATAAACTATACTATTTAGAAAAAAAATTTATTTCTCTTATAATTTTATAAAAAATAACAGGGGAATATTTACATTTCTTGATCTATTAAACAAAACGATAAATTATCTCGACGAATGACACCATGTTCTAGTACGGAAGCTAGCTTTACATTTTTGTTGGTGGTTTCATGGGTTTCATATCAATTTTTTGTAATTGTAGTTTACACGTACATATACCTCTTAACACTTGTTTGCTTTATTAAAAAAGTGTGTTGTTGTTATTTACGTCGAAATAAGTCAAAAACAACTTGAAACCCCATATAAAATCAAAAAGGAGAAACGGAAAAAAATTGAGCCTGTAAATGAACACAACTCAGAAACAAAAATAGCTATCTAATAATAAAAAAATAAAATTTGATTCTTGTGCAGCTTCATCTATATCATTAACTGTTTTTGGTTTTTTAATGGTTTTTCTTGGTGATGAAAATTCCGATATCTCACGGTTATCGATTCTTTTTTTCTCTCCAGAAATGCGGACGACAGTGTTTTTAGATACTCCTGTGGCTGCAGCAACACGATCATTTACATTTTTAAATGGTATTGAAGGTGAATTAAAGTTTCCTTCTCTTCTCATAAACTCTATAACATTGGCTATTATTTCGCGAGATTGACTGTTAATCACGCGGCCTCTTAATTTGCTATTAAACTCCATACTTAGGTTCTATTAAACTGTAATGAGCAAAAAACACAAACGAAAATAAAAGAAATGTTTTAGCGAAATTTACATCTGACATTTACGTCTGAATGAAATAGTGAAATACTTGATGCGCAGAGTGTACTTTCATTGCGTAAATCCGTCGGGATGCCTGTCAGTAGTGCTTTCTCTGTCTAGCTGTCGAAAGCCTCTAGAAATTTGATGAACTGTACATTAAATCTGTAGGCTGGCTCACGAGCTAGGAGGTGCCTATCATCTTAGAAGGATGCACAATGGGCCTAATGAGGCCTAAGTTCCGTGGGGTAACCTACCCTCCACACGTTACAGATACAAATGCAAATTCAATGTTTAATACTACAAAAAATATTAAGACGCACTAACATTTTTACTATATTCTCTATAATAAAAAAAGTCAGTGGAATCTAAAGTTAATGTGAGTAGATAGGTTTATCAAGGCACGTAATATACAAGTTATTAAAATTTAATTTAAAATGTGGGATAAACTAAAAAACGCATTTAAGAAAATCTAAACACGTTATGTGACAATACAAATTATTTCAAAATGTACAATAAACATTTGATCCCTAAACATTTTGGAAAAATTACAAATCTCTTTATACAGTGTGTCCAATTAAGTCGGAACCATATGGGAAAATTTCATGCTTAGTTTTATGAAAAAAATCATTGTTCATAAAAAGTCCTGCATGGTCTATAACTTGAAATACAATCATCATATATCAAATTTTTTGTGCCGTATACAAGGTTTGTCAAAAAACATTAATTGTACTCAGGAATAAAGTACCTTTATTGTTTATACGACTGATAAAATTTGATATTTGGTGGTTGTATTTTAGGATTTAGACCATGTTTGACTTTTTATAAGGAATACCTAACTTTTTTCCTAAAATTAGTAATAAAAAGCTTTCCCAATCCCACCAACTGTCTACGTAAATTGGCGGCATATGAAAAACTTTTTTATTATTAATATTGGGAAAAAGATATTCTTTATAAAAAGCCGCCATTACAATAAAATTAATATAGGTTTGAAAAACTTGAAAATCGCTATGTTTACACAGACTACGCTCTTACTTTTAAAAATTGACCCAAAAATATAAATTTAACCCTGTTACAGTTCATCAAATTTCTAGAGGCTTTCGACGGCTAGACAGAGAAAGCACTACTGACAGGCATCCCGACGGATTTACGCAATGAAAGTACACTCTGCGCATCAAGTATTTCACTATTTCATTCAGACGTAAATGTCAGATGTAAATTTCGCTAAAACATTTCTTTTATTTTCGTTTGTGTTTTTTGCTCATTACAGTTTAATAGAACCTAAGTATGGAGTTTAATAGCAAATTAAGAGGCCGCGTGATTAACAGTCAATCTCGCGAAATAATAGCCAATGTTATAGAGTTTATGAGAAGAGAAGGAAACTTTAATTCACCTTCAATACCATTTAAAAATGTAAATGATCGTGTTGCTGCAGCCACAGGAGTATCTAAAAACACTGTCGTCCGCATTTCTGGAGAGAAAAAATGAATCGATAACCGTGAGATATCGGAATTTTCATCACCAAGAAAAACCATTAAAAAACCAAAAACAGTTAATGATATAGATGAAGCTGCACAAGAATCAAATTTTATTTTTTTATTATTAGATAGCTATTTTTGTTTCTGAGTTGTGTTCATTTACAGGCTCAATTTTTTTCCGTTTCTCCTTTTTGATTTTATATGGGGTTTCAAGTTGTTTTTGACTTATTTCGACGTAAATCACAACAACACGCTTTTTTAATAAAGCAAACAAGTGTTAAGAGGTATATGTACGTGTAAACTACAATTACAAAAAATTGATATGAAACCCATGAAACCACCAACAAAAATGTAAAGCTAGCTTCCGTACTAGAACATGGTGTCATTCGTCGAGATAATTTATCGTTTTGTTTAATAGATCAAGAAATGTAAATATTCCCCTGTTATTTTTTATAAAATTATAAGAGAAATAATTTTTTTTCTAAATAGTATAGTTTATTATTTTGTAGAAAAACAAAATTTCGAAAATTTTAGTAATGTTTCAGAAACAACCGTTATTAATAATAGGTACCATTTTCCTTAATAAGGTAGAAATAAAATATAAACTATTTCCACGATTTACAAAGGCCTACAAAAAAATTATAGGTATTTTCCGCTATCCTATAAAATTTATATTTTCTGATTCAATTTCAAAAGGTTGAAGGAATTCCAAAACACCTTTTATGGCATAATAATTATTTTCAATTCTACATACTATCTTTAGCTGCTTTTAAAAACGTTCTAAGAAAGTCCAATCAGACCAATTTAATCCCTAAACTATTCCACACTTTTAAAATTTAATTACCTAAAAATATTAAAGACTATTTAAAATAACTTGTTTAGCAGACTGTACAATAGCTATCTTAGTCACACGTAGCGCGTTCTCTGTCTGGGCGTCGAACACCTCTAGAAATTTGATGAACTGTAGAACATAGACTGAGTTAACGTACCTAAATGTTTTTCAGCCTAGTCAGAAAAAGTTATCTATTGTTGCCGCTCTCTTAAAGTATATCGTACAGTTTTCTATCTGAAAAGTAACGTTTTACTCACATCCTCAAGAGTAACAGTCGTCATTACTGTTCGTTGAATAATACTATTATTAGATAATGAATTTCAGGTATAATAACTTTATTTTCTTAACAAAAAACATTCTGTTGAAAATTTTTCAAGCGTATTTTTAAGGTTAATTTAAAAAGTTTTCCTTTTGAAGTTATTGATCGTCGATTTTTACTTTGTTACCTATCTTGTTGGCTGAAAGCAAAAAGGGGGGAAACGGAGGAAGCTTTTAAAAACTCCAGGTTCGTCTTTTATACAGCGTATAAAGTTACCCTTGTTTTAAGTATGACTAAATCGTTTGAAGGTGACATAGATTAACCGAAATTTAAATTAAATTTACGGCGTGTTTCAAAATTAAATTGAAGTACTTTCGTGGAAAACAATTTTAAAATAAACTGTTTTTAATATACCTGTGCAATTTAAAAAATAATAGGGATCTGTAATTTCGGTAAATTTTTACCAGATCTTTTTATACATGGCGCTTATGCACAAAATCAAATCCTGTGGCTAAAAAACTATGTGATTTAAAAGTGATAGAGTTACGTCGGGAACTAGAAGATCGCGTGTTGGAGATGATAGGGAAGAAAACAGAGCTGGCAGAGCGGATTCTGCTATAACTTCTTCAATTTCTTCAGATATGGAAAGTAAGATCTCTTCCTTAAAAATCGAAATGTCTTCCGATATGAAAACCGATATTAGCGCTGATGTTTCTTCTATAAAAAATGATATTTCCTCGTTGGAAAATAAAGTTTCTTCTGACATAAGAAAAGGGGTGTTCTGATATGTCTTCTGTAAAAAAAAGAAATTTCTTTTTTAGAAACTAAAGTTTCTTCTGATATCTCTTCTTTAGAAGAAAAAAATTCTTCCAACTTGGAAGAAATGACATGTCTTCTGTTAAGAAGAAAATAAAACAGATGGGAAAGAAGATAAAAGAACTGGAACATACAGAACAGACCAAAGACAGTGAAATAAAGTGCCATGAGGTGGGGACAAAGTTGAAATTGGAAGGAACTGTAAATTCTGCCAATGTTAAAGCTTCAACTGTCGACGAGAAGTTGTCATAGACAAACTACCTTAAACAGTTCGAAACAGCTGCGAGAGCAAACGAATGGTCTAGAAGAAAAAAGGCAGTAAATTTGACCATCGCCCTTCGAGGAGACGCTTCAGACGTCCTCTAGATAATACTTGTGGAAAAGACAAGTTACTTGGAACAACTTAAAAAGAGACTAAACATGCGATATGACCACTTGGAGCATTTATACCAATCACAGTTAAAGAATCGTAAACACAAACGAGACTAGACCCTTCAAGAATATGAAGTAGATATTGTCAGGTTGGTGTGATTTGCTTAACCATCAGCTTCTGAAAACACTATAGAATGTTTGGCACTTCAAAAATTAGTTGCTGGACTCTGTGACTTCGCTTAGCTCATCACAAAACATTGGACTATGTCTGATCCGCTGCTTTAAAGTATAAGGCAGCTACGCAGGCTTCTGGGCGATACGGTAAAGTGAGAAGTGTAAAAGAAGAAGTCGCGGAAGAAAAATTTGACCAACTGGTTAACCTAATGAAGAGCTTCCTGCACATGTTTATACCCTTTTCGTTGATGATAGTTCTACGTCTCATGCTCTCATCGTATGTCTTTTCATTACGTCTAACTGAAGTTTCAGAACCATTTGATCCATTCCATTCAGACCAATAATGACAAAGATAGAACATTTTTTGAGGATGCATGTTTATATCCTTTTCGACGATTTATTTCACTTCTTCATCTTCGATTCTCCAGACGTTTGTTTACTGTCTCCTCTTCTCTTCCAGTCTCCAGAGACTTCTTCAACAGTTTTTGTTAGGTTGACATTTAAGTGTCGATGTACATCTTTGATAGGAAGTACAAAAGTTATTATAACTTTTTGTTTTGAATAAGTACTACAACTGAACGTTATTAGTTATTGGTAGTAGAAAACAAATAGGAATCTAGTTGAGTTTTGTTGAGTACCAACTTACTTTAACATTAGTTGTAGGACCAAAATAGTATCCTAGTAGAGTTGAATGGAATGAAAACTTACATTATTATCGTTGGTCGTAGAAAAATATAGTATGCTAGTAGAGTTAGATGAATGACAACTTACATTATTAGGATTGATAATACAAAAAATAAAGTATTTTAGAAGAGTTTTGTCTAATGAAAATTTAAATTATTTGCAGTGATTTTAAATCATATCCTATCCAGTAGATTTTGTTGAATGAAAACTTTCATTTATTAGCATTGGTCTTAGAAAAAGGTACCTATTATATGAGTATATATTATTTTTAATTATTTACTTTTATTTAATAAACACGCGTTTTTATTGTCGCTAAGACTGACGTGTTTCTATTCCAGCACATGAGGCCCCCAAATGTGGGTTCAAAAAATTGTGAGTCATACTTACATAATTTTATGTCTAAAAGTTAAAAATTATACCTAATACATGTTTAGTTTAGAGTTAGACTTACGTGCTTTTTAGAGAAAATAGGTAATGTTTAGGTAAATGTATGGGTGAATCTTAAAATAGTACTTTTTTAACTGTATATAAAAGTCGTTAAAATAAACATCTTTCTCAAATAACTTTTTAAAAAGAACTTAAAAATAACAAAGATGAAGACTTAAAAATGAAATCAGGGCATGGAGTTGCATATCGAAAAATAAACTAATGTTTACGTTTTTTATCTTTATACCTTTTTTGTTAGGTTTTTATCGTGAATCACACGCTTACCGCCCAATGTAATTTAATCGTGTGTTCACTGTTCAGTAGAATATTAATATGAAAACAATGAACTTGCAAATAATATATTATTGCTTATTTATAGAGTGTTGCAAATGCTTATGCAATCAGAGTACTTAATCGGTGTTGTACAGAATGAACAGTGAACGGTTTACCTTGTGTTTCAACACTTTGGTGAATGGTGAAAACACATTATTTACAGTACCGTATTGGATACATTTTAATGTAAGTTTTTTATTTTGAGGATTTTTTAAAAAAGTTATTTGAAAACGTGGGTCCGTCGAGGAGTACTAAGGTGTCAAATTTGCAAAAAAAATTTAAACACTCAAAAGTAACTAGTTTCTGTAGTAGATTTTCGTAAAAAAATCCTGAAAAAAACCAGTACTTTTCGAGAAAAATTTAATTAAAAACCTCAATTTTATAGGTTATATTCACAAAACAGTTACTCTAGATCAGTGCTCCGCAACCTTTCCTCATCTGAGGCACACCAAACTGCTCCCTAGAATTTCGTGGCACACCAAAATCTAAAATATATTTATAGCAGTGGCGTAGCTAGGTCGGGGGTCAGTTCACTCCATGTATACTAATTATTTATGGATGTCCAAACTACCTTAGTTTTTTTTATTGTTTTAAAATGTGAAGAAGCCCCTTTCAGATTTGGGGCATCAAAATTTTCACTCAGGACATAATACATATTTTTTTTTTATTTTTTTTTATTATTCAGATAGAATGAAAAATACAAATAGGTACATACATGAGAACTATACTAAATACTAGGTAGGACAGGTAGGTATACTAAATTTACTTCTGTTGACACGTCAATAGTAATAAATATTTTGACATGATGATGACTGATTAATGTGATACCTGCGCTTGCTTCGTTGAACACAAAAGTTTTATATTCGGCTCAATTTTAGACAGCGCAACTCTCATTTCTTGGTCAAGATCTTTTAAGCATGACCGTTTATCATTTTTAATTAATACAAGCGTTGAAAAACTTTGCTCACATAAATATGTTGTGGAAAACGGAAGTAGTGTGAAGATGGCCTTGTCGGTGATGCGTGGATATTCTGTCTTGATGGAAATCCAGAAAACATCTAACGGAACTTCGTCGAATTTAAGTTTTAGGGTCATATCATTACTTAATTCTGTGAACTCCTCTCGAGTTTGCAATGGCAGTGCTTCCGTGGAACTTATTGCATTGGTTGCGAAAGGATTTCGAATCCAATTGTATTGTTCCGTGTTGATAGAATGGAAATAGTATTCAAATTTTTGTTGAAGCATACTTAAATGTTGTTGGGCCAAATCCACAATCAACTGCTTGTTTTCGATCGTACTGTGGTTGGTCCTGTGATACATTTCTAGACATCCTTTTTGCAACTGTTCCTTCCAAAGTTCAAGTTTCTTTTTGAACCCTTGTAATTTATCGGAGCACGTCAATATATTTTCATTCCGTCCTTGCATTTTTTTATTAAGTTCATTCAGATGTTCGAATATATCCGCCATGTATGCAAGTTTGGCTATCCAGTATTCATCATGAAGGTGCTGGCATAGATCGTACATATCTTGACTTGAAAGAAACTCACGCACTTCGTAGCGAAGTTCAAACAGTCGAGCTAAAACTTTTCCCCGGGATAACCAACGAACTTCTGTATAAAACAGTAAGGATTCATGTTCGCTTCCCATTTCTTCACAGAGTATTCCAAAGATTCGCGAATTTAAGGCTCTCGATTTAATTATGTTTATGATCTTAATACATTCATTCATTGTGATCGAAAGCTGTTCGGGCAAATTTTTGACCATCAATGCTTCTCGATGTATGCAGCAATGTGTAATTTGTATTGACGGATTTTTTTGTTTTACACAAGATACAAAACCTTTCTTACTGCCCATCATTGCAGCAGCACCATCTGTACAAATAGCAACGCAATTGGTCCACTGAATATTATGTATTTTAAAAAAATTATCAGTTACTTGGAAAATTTGTTCACCGGTAGTTCTCTCTGGAACCTCCTTACAAAATAAATAATGTTCTTTAATAGAGTCCTCGTCAACGAAACGTACAATAGCCATCAGTTGTGCTTTATTTTTAATATCGGTTGATTCGTCGATTTGAAGCGCAAAAATTCCAGCCGAAATGATTTTTTTAATTAGTGTTCCCAAAATATCACTTGACATATCTTGGATACGTCTTTTAACAGTATCGGCCGACAAAGAAACTTTACTCACGTCCTTAACTTCGTTTGGCCCAAGCATAAGTCTAACAATTTCCATGCATGCTGGTTTAATAAGCGTTTCACCGATAGTGTGCGGTTTTTTTTTGTTGTGCAATTAATTTTGCAACAAGGTAGCTTGCTTCTAATGCCTTTTCAGAAACCGTAACCGCCGATTTCATAAACTGCTTTTGTTTCTTATTTTGATCCAAGCGCCGTTGGAAAAATTGAATGTCTTTTTTGACGCAACTGGGATGATTTGTGATCAAATGACGGTTTAGTTTGCTGGGTACCATTGCTTCATTTGACAACCGCAAATGACGCATTCAGGCTTTGGAGCCGCTTCGTCGCCACACCAAGTGAAACCATATCGAAGGTAGTCTTGATTGTACTTCCTTTTCAGCACCTTTTTTGCTCTTTTTGCAGCACTTATGCTGGAGCTTGTGCTAGGTTCTTCGTCATCTGCTCGTGATTTCAGCAAAAATTTATCCATATTTGAAGCACTATAGTTATTTATAAAAGTAGATACTGCAACAAAAGTTAGTCCAGTTCACTTATTTATAAGGCACAAGAATTTATTTATATAGCAATTCACTATTTATTTCACTCTACGATTTATTTGTTTGCCCGCGTATTTATCTGATTCACTTGACTATTCGACTCTCTCTGAGTCTCTGAGCGACGACAGGCGCGCTTATATAGGCAGTGGCGATGTTCAGGAAAACATCGAGTCGCGCCTCGAACGGCACGGATCTTTCTAGTTTAGTCGCCTTCGAGAATCAAGCCGCCGCGCCGCGCCGATAGACGGATAGACGTTTACCATCGGCGCTGTTGTCAGATTGCTTTATTTTTCGCGGGTCTCGCTACAATACGAATCTGATTCGTATTGTCTGCAAGAGCGGCACACCTCAAGTCGGCTTACGGCACACCAGTGTGCCGCGGCACACCGGTTGCGGAGCACTGCTCTAGATGACAGATTCGGTATTAAAATTTACAATGTTGCCAAGTTGTTAATGAAACTGTCAGTTTTAGGATTATTTAAAATGTATAAATTACGAGATTATAAAAAGCAAGAAGACGAAGCAACGACTTCTCGTGCGAACTAGAACCTCCACAGATTGCCTCGCAAAAAATATACATAAAATAAGAAAAATTAAACAAATATTAACTAATTTAGGTATCTAACCTGTGCAGCCTGGAATCTCCACGGGTTGCTTTGCAAAAAATACATAAAATAAGAACAATTAAACAAATATTAACTAATTTACCTAACCTGTATGGCCTGGAGACAACTTGGGTTACTTAAAAAAAAAACCATAAATTAAGAAAAATTAAAGAAATATTAACTAATTTACAAGCATGTGCGGCCTGGAGACATCACGGCTTGGTTTGCGAAAAAATTATACATAAAATGAGAAAACTGAAAACCAAATATGTATTTTCGAGTTACACTTTATCGAAAAAAAAATTTTTTTTGAACACCAACTTAGATATTATTAGACAGTGATTTTATATTCAAGTGTTTGGCAACGTTGCAAACTCAAGGACCGTATGTCAACAATTGAAAGTTTCATAAATTAATTTGTTTTATGTTTTGTGGATGAAAAAATAGAGGGAGCGTGAAAACGAGTTTGTAGGCGATTGTTGTGTTAGCAACATCTGTAGAGGAAGTGAGGAAGCGGGCACAGGGGGGAAGGTAAACAACCTTTTTGTTCAGTGGCGTATCATTTATCTATAAAAACACACATTTCCAAATGTTTTAATTGTAAAAAAAAACTACAAAATTTGCTAATTTTACTATTTTTAAAACTAATACCGTCTTATATGTGTCTAATGCAGGAAATGAAACAAAATCACTGTAAAGGTCTAATTTTTTCAATTGAAGAATAAAACCTTAAAATCAATTTTATTATAAATAAATACAAGAGCGACTAGTTTCGGCCTTACAGGAACATCTTCAGGCCTGTAATACAATAATCTTTAATTATTATATTAGGTTGGTCACTTACGAATAACATTAAATAGTAAAAACCATAAAAATGGATCCATATTGTAGCGTTACAGCATTATAGAGTTAAAGCTGTGAAAATAAAAGAGCAGTGCAAACGTAACTAAAAATAAGAAAATTGAGTATGGAATCTACAAGAAAAGAGGTGAGAATGAGCAATTACGAATGCATTTAAATTGCTCGGGATAACAAATAAAGCTGATAATGTAGTGGTATAGTCCCCGTCAAAGAAGGTCTGGATATGTTAAATAGGACGGCGTTTTCTCTGTAAATCTGGAGATTATAAGGATGGAGGGAAGACGAATCTTGCTGGCTCAGGTGTAGATGGCTAGAAAAAGGAGCGTGTAGATGAAAGCTCCAGTAAATATCGTCACTTTCGTCTAATTTTTTATTATCACTCACTGTTTTGGCTTTATCTTCAAAATTCATTTTTAAAAGAAAATAAAAGTAAGCATTCATGCAAGCATATAATAAAACAACATGAATTCATTAAATTTAATAAGCTAATAAACGTTTGTTTCAATGAAAAAAACATATGTGAATATAAAAAATATATAAATAGATAAGATTACTATCAAAATCAGTTTCAAAATACAACATATAATAAAATGAAATAAATTAATACAAGTACAAATAGAAAGTTAATAACATACCTTCTAAAAGTAACACATTTTAAGTAGATAAATGTTTAAAGAGTTTATTCCTGAACATAACTAATCTAACGTTTTTCCCCTTTTTAATATTATGAGGGTTTTTGTAGTTGAAATGAAAATTATAATTTATTTTGGTCCTAATAAAAATTTAAACATAGGTTATCAAATAGTAAAATACATAATAGAACTTCATAATCTTAAATAGTTATCAAAACTTAGTAATGGTAAAACTTCAAACAATAATTAGATTCTTAAACAAATTTCTAGTTTTTGTTTTGCAAAAGACTTTTTTGCCTTCTTCGGTTGCCTCTGCCTCTTTTCTTTTAGTAGTTTCGAGGAGAATTTTCTTATGGAAACCAGGTAAAATTTTGATTTGATATTTTGGGTCTGGTAAGTCTTGTTAAACTTTCTTCTTAGGAAGCTGTAACCTTATGGAGAATAAAAATTTAATGTTAGATCAAAAGCTCTTAATTGAGAATTATATTTGCAAAGGCCGTTTTAATAATATTTTCAAAAGTTCTTGGAATCGTTGTTAACAGAAACCTGCAAAAAATATATCATTTTATTCCTAAAATATAAGATCACACAATGCACATTCATATGATATCATTGTGCTAGAAAAATACTAGGTAGGTACTGAGACAATTTAAAAAAAGTATTTCGAGAAACTCAACTTTTAATGTCATCATTGTACTTAACTTTTTTATTACTAAATTATTAATAAAGTCATTTTGTGTAGTTCGTTGTGATTTGTATAGTATATATTATAAAAACCTATCGTCAATGTTAATGTGCCAAGTTTTTTTAATAATTATGTCCTTGTTATAGTAAAAACACATCTAAACACATTTTTTAAGTTTTCTGGATTTCTGCTTTAAATTATCGTACAACTGAACTGACTAATTGTGTGTTTAAGTAAAGGTATATCTCTTTTTGTTATAACAGTCTTTGTATATTGTTCTAACTTTTTAGATAATCAGAGAAAACAGTAAGACATCTTATTATATCCTATTTTACCAACAAAAATGTAGAATAATTATTAATCTCACATCCTAATAGGTTTTAACTTAAAAACTAAATAAAATGTATATTGCAACTGTGTTTAAATAAATTAATGTTTTTATACCTGACTATAGCACCAGACAAACGTTTTTTTAGAACATAATGATCTGCGTAACTCAAAATAGTCAAAATCCACATTATTTAAGTTGTTCTAGTATGGTTTTAGCATAATGATGTAAACGCCAATAATAAATATTCACATTTTTTGGGACGTTTTTTAAGAAAATTAAAAAAAAACATAAATAATGTGATATTCATGTTTAGTTTTGTACTAATAGTTCATTAGGTAGTGCTTTAGAAGCAAATTATGTTCTATTTATAGAATAAAAAATCACCCATAATATCTAAATATTTTTACCTATTTATATTTTGAACAGGAAGACTATTTTATGCTTTTGGCTCTGAATAGTTTTCTTAAGAATTTTAAAACCTTCCTTAGCTCTTTTGGGATATTCCACGCATATCTTAGAAGTTCATTTTGTTTAAACCTAAAACAAATTAAGTACAAAAAATGAAAATTTAAATAATACACAAAATTAGTCTTTTAGATTAGTTAAAAAAAAGTGTCAACAAAAAAATGGCTATGCCTTTTTCCTTAAACATTCTTTTTGAAAGAAACTTAAGTTTCTCTACATACTTGATGTTTTAGTATTTTAGTAGCAGATGAATATAGTGTAGAAGTAGTGACAGGATTGATTATTATACTTCTTTCGTCGAAATTGCATTTTTTTTATATTTTCCTCCCCTGAGGTCTGTAATAAAAATGTTCACTAGCATAAAAAGTTATTCAGGTGGTCACTTGTTGAATTCCTATATTTTGGAACTATGTATTTCTTTTTCATATCAAGAAAAGGAAACCTAAAAAAAATAACAATAATCTTTACAAAGATGTGATATTAAAATAATAATATTATTAATAATAATAAGTAATTAACCTTTACTATAATCATTATGAGACGGACGAAGACGAACTTAGCTGGAGTTTACTTGCTCTTAATTTTAATTTTTCGATAAGAAAATAAGAAAGTTTAATTGCAAATTAAAGGTGATTGCCTAATGCACCGCCTCTGATAATTAGGTTGTGTCTGTACTTACTTATGATATTATCTTGAAGAAGCATTTTCAACAGGTCTATTACACATAAAGCATGTTTTCACCATATCATTAGAGAGAATAAATCTTAAATATACATTTACAACCCTTACAACGTTATAAATAATAATATTTTCCGTAAAATACAAATAAAAAATTGACATGTGTCAGAAAGTGTCAGAACACCGTCAGAACTGGCGCTGTCAAACTTGGCAACGTTGATTAAATCAGCCAATTACAGAAGAGGTATTTTCCCCCTCGGGGGGAGTAGATGTCAACAAAATTTAGCGCGGGGAAGGGGGGAAGACTCCCTCTAGTAGTAATTGCTCGGAGGATGAAAATAATTTTAAAAGTTAGGTTAAATCAGACAAAAAATCGTATTTTATTATAATATAAATGAAATTAACAAGTGAAATATAATTTTTCAAATATAATTTTAGTTAAAACATTATAAAAAGTGAGTTACTTCAATATACTAGTGCTAAAACTTCTAAATTACCACCTCAGGATAGTAGGATGAAACCGAAGAAGTTGTTTATTTTTTTTATTGGTACCCTATTTTACTTATTTAAAGTACGCCTCAGTGTGTTTAAAACGAACTTTAAAAAACGCATTTTAAAGTTACCATGGCAACATCAACAACCAGAGAAACGTGATGTCTAAATGCCAACTTTTAAATATTGATCTGACAGGAGTGCCTTGTAATGTCAAATAAAATATTTCTGAGAAACTTTTCAAAAAATTTATTCAAATATTTTTTCACATTCTTAATTGTTTAAATAAATGTGGAAAGTACAGTTAGTATCGTTTGAAATATAAAAATAAATACGTAATGTCCGGTGCATCTGTAAAAAACTTCCGCAAATCGTCGAACAATTTTATATCGACCCCTTTGTTTATCCTCAACATACTTTGTAATTTTGAATGGATAGTCCACATAGTCGATACTTTATACTGTTCCGACATTTTCTGGAGATAAGCGAGAACAACTCGTTCATCTATATGTGTAACCATTTGCTCTTCCATCCACGTGTTGAATTTATCGTATTCTTTTTTATAAACCGCTTCTGATTTTTGTGGTATTAAGCGCGATTCTGCTTTATTATTTTAATACTCAATATTTGAACTCATTTTAAACAATAACAACTGTTGCTACAATTAATCTTACGTGACAGATTGAAAATAAATGTTTGTTTGTCTCATTTTCATGACAACGAGGTATACTGATGTTACATCACAAATTCAACCATTTTCAGTTATTAGTTTTTATTTTCATTTTTTGTAGAAATAATGAGTACCAATATTTAGGATTTCAAAGTATACCAATAAAAAAAAATAGCGTAAAGTAAAGTAATAAAATGATCAGAAATTCTCTTCGATATTAGGAAGTTTTATATGTACTCCAACAAAAACATCTAAGAAAGAAATATCATAGCGGTGTTTGACCTAAATATAAGTATAGGATATTTAATTTTTTTTAAAGCATATCTACAAAACATTTATTTTTCAAACCTTAATAATTTGTAAAATGTAGATTAATAAAGACATTGTCATAATAAAGACGTAAAATTTATTCACATAATAAAGGTTTAAAAAAATGGAAACTTCTCGCAAGAAAATAGTAATTTGTTAAAATGAGAGAAATCGGTAAATTTAGATAATATGTAAATGAGAATTTATTATTTTCATTTCTACGCCCCTTTATGACAGTACGTCACTGGTTGACCGGAAACACTTGTCGCCATATTCGTCTAGTTTACTGTCAAAATTATATACCATTGCGATTCCAAGGTTGTTCAGGATTCCTTCTTCCTGACTATATATTATATTCTAAGTCTAAGAGAGTAGCGACATAAGCTTTGTCCCAACATCTTACAAAACCGTAATATTACGGTCATCGTCATGCGCAGTAAATAAAAACCTATCAATAAAGCCCAAAGTCAAACGGTTTTTATTTACTGCGCATGACGATGACCGTAATATTACGGTTCTGTGAGATGTTGGGACAAAGCTATAGTCTTGCATCTTGGACGCTATTTTTATTTGGAAAAGTAGTTGCCAAGCCTACCAATTTATGAAAAATGCATTTTTAAATAATATTTTTATTGTGTTGAACATATTGTATTAAAATATTTAAATGAAATCCATTATTCATGATTTTACGTATTGTAAGATAGAATACAGCGTATGTCGCAACCCTTAGATATGCCAAACCTTCCACTGGCAATTCATTTGTTTGAAATGCCTAATTATACACAGTGAAATATGTCAAATTTTCATGGCCAATCTCGAAATTAATAAAAAACTGAACGGCATAAATGTACATGCATGGTTGATGTTTTAACAACCCCCCAACTTATGTATTGCAAAGTTTTTAAACATAGCAACCAATGAGAATTAAATTTTAATTCTAATATTTACCCTTATGTCACCGGAAACCCTAAATACGCACATGCGCACACACATTTATGTACGAGGTACAGATTTATATTTAGGTATCTACCTCATTTAACATTGCAGATATTTACTGAATTCCCGCCCACGCTGCCCCGGATTCCGTTCCCCCCACTGTTCTAAATCTTCTTTCTGGCGTTTTTTTTATTGAATTTTTAAGCTAAAATCGAAATATAATTAAAACGGTCGTCATTCTGCCGCCGGTAAGGCTTCCGAAAAAAAGGAAAAAGGATAAATAAAAAGGATAATGGTTCTCTTTTATAAAAAGGAAGTAAAAAGGGCTGGCGGGCATGGCACGCGCAATTTAGCATTTTTAATTAGTAGCAGAGAGGGTGGCGAAGATTTATTTGCCGCAGTTCGCCAAGATGCGACCTTAAAAACAATGAGATACGGTACGTATAAATTGTATTTTTGATTAAGAAAAACTGCTTCGGCTTTACGTATTTTTTTTTGTCGTAATTTAGTAAACATGCAATCTTGGTAAGGGGTTTTGCTAAGGAACAAAACAAATTATCATTTTCTCGATTTCTTTATTAATTTAAAAAGATGGCATTACAAAGACAGTGTCTTTTCGTATTTTCATCGTCAAAAGCATTTTCTATTATTTTTTTTTTTGTTAAAATTAACATAATTAAATTGGGAAAAATAATCGACAAAAGTGATCATTTTGACATATAAAAAATTATGTAGAACGGTAAGTACTTTTCAGTGATCTATAATACTCACTGGATATGATATTGGTTATATTGAGATTATGAAATACAGTTCATCAAATTTCTAGAGGCTTTCGACGGCTAGACAGAGAAAGCACTACTGACAGGCATCCCGACGGATTTACGCAATGAAAGTACACTCTGCGCATCAAGTATTTCACTATTTCATTCAGACGTAAATGACAGATGTAAATTTCGCTAAAACATTTCTTTTATTTTCGTTTGTGTTTTTTGCTCATTACAGTTTAATAGAACCTAAGTATGGAGTTTAATAGCAAATTAAGAGGCCGCGTGATTAACAGTCAATCTCGCGAAATAATAGCCAATGTTATAGAGTTTATGAGAAGAGAAGGAAACTTTAATTCATCTTCAATACCATTTAAAAATGTAAATGATCGTGTTGCTGCAGCCACAGGAGTATCTAAAAACACTGTCGCCCGCATTTCTGGAGAGAAAAAAAGAATCGATAACCGTGAGATATCGGAATTTTCATCACCAAGAGAAACCATTAAAAAACCAAAAACAGTTAATGATATAGATGAAGCTACACAAGAATCAAATTTTATTTTTTTATTAGATAGCTATTTTTGTTTCTGAGTTGTGTTCATTTACAGGCTCAATTTTTTTCCGTTTCTCTTTTTTGATTTTATATGGGGTTTCAAGTTGTTTTTGACTTATTTCGACGTAAATCACAACAACACACTTTTTTAATAAAGCAAACAAGTGTTAAGAGGTATATGTACGTGTAAACTACAATTACAAAAAATTGATATGAAACCCATGAAACCACCAACAAAAATGTAAAGCTAGCTTCCGTACTATTTCCACGATTTACAAAGGCCTACAAAAAAATTATAGGTATTTTCCGCTATCCTATAAAATTTATATTTTCTGACTCAATTTCAAAAGGTTGAAGGAATTCCAAAACACCTTTTATGGCATAATAATTATTTTCAATTCTACATACTATCTATAGCTGCTTTTAAAAACGTTCTAAGAAAGTCCAATCAGACCAATTTAATCCCTAAACTATTCCACAATTTTAAAATTTAATTACCTAAAAATATAAAAAAACTATTTAAAATAACTTGTTTAGCAGACTGTACAATAGCTATCTTAGTCACACGTAGCGCGTTCTTTGTCTGGGCGTCGAACACCTCTAGAAATTTGATGAACTGTAATGTGTCACAAGATAGCAAAATTATAGATTTAATAAATTATGGCGGAAAAATTTGAAATTCAAATTTATTATTATAATACCAATTCCATAATGTACTAACAACTTTTATAATTTGATTATTTAGCACTATAATACATCAATCAATGACAATACTGTAATGTAAGCCATTTTATTATTCAGTCATGCTCTAATCCTCCAAGTCTTTTTCTGTATTATTTGGCCTTTGAGGCTCAACTTGTTCGATTATCATACATAATTAAACCCTTTAGGGCCAAACATATGTGACGACTATGGTGGAGGTGCTTTTTGAGTACATTCCAGGGTCAACGTGATAATGTTTCTAATTTTGGTGAGAACGTTCTGGAGCCCACCAGAAATTTAAAATTTGTATATAAATATTGGTGGAGGAACACAGGAAATTAGTAGATAGATAGTGGTGAATATAAATAGTGAACGATTCAAAGACATTTGAAATATATATAAATTAGAATAATAGTGTTATAAAATAAATAAGTGTTTAAATAAATTATTAATAAATAAACTGTTGTTTTAAAATAAACAAATATCACATTGGTGTCGAGAAGTGCAATAATGTAAATAAATAATGGACAATAATGACTAAAAAACTATGTGATTTAAAAGTGGCTGAATTGCGTCGAGAATTAGAAAATCGTGATCTGGAGACGATAGGGAAGAAAGCAGAGCTGGCACAACGTGTTAAGGAAGGTTTGGATCCGGAAACGTATCTATTTTCTGATGATGCGTCTTCTATAATTTCTTCTTTGGAAAGTAAAATGTCTTCCATGAAAACCGATATTTCTTCTGACATTTCTTCTTTGGAAAATAAAGTTTCTTCAGGCATTTCTTCCTTAGAAAAAAAGGTGTGTTCTGATCTTTCTTCCGTGAAAAACGAATTATCTTCTTTAGAAATTATAGTTTCTTCTGATATCTCCTCTTTAAAAGATGAAATTTCTTCCGACTTGGAAAACAAAATCTTGTATGGAAAATAAATTTTCGTCTAATATTTCTTCCTTAGAAGAAAGGGTGTCTTCCGAAATGTCTTCTTTAAAAAACGAAATTTCTGCTGATGTGGAAAATAAGATGACTTCCGTTGAGGAGAAAATAAAAGAAATGGAAAAGAAGATAGAAGAACTGGAACATACTGAACCGGTCAAGGACGGTGAAATAAAGTGCCATGAGGTAGAGTCGAAGTTGAAATTAGAAGGAGCTGTAAATTCTGCTCGTGTTAAAGCCCCAACTTTTGACGAAAAGATGTCATGGACGAACTACCTTAAGCAGTTCGAAGCAGCTGCCAGAGCAAACGAGTGGTCTGAACGAGAGAAGGCAATACATTTGACCATCGCCCTTCGAGGAGATGCTTTGGATGTCCTTCAGACTATACCCGTGGAAGAGACAGATGATTTTGAGCAACTCAAAAAGAGACTAAATATATTATGCGATATGGCCACGAACATTTGGAGCATCTATGCCAATCATAGTTAAAGAATCGCAAACAGAAACGAGACGAGACTTTTCAAGAATATGAAGTAGATATTGCCAGGTTGGTGCGATTTGCCTATCCATCAGCTCCGGAAAACATGATGGAATGTTTGGCAGTCCAAACATTTGTTGATGGACTCCGTGACCACGAGATGCAGAAAACACTCCGCTTAGCTCGCCACAAAACATTGGTCGGTGTCTTGTCAGCTGCTTTAAAATATGAGGCCGCTACGCAGGCTTCTGGTGGATACAGTAAAGTAAGGACTGTAAAAGAAGAAGAAGATCCTTACTGACAGAAAAATAAAGACGAAGACTATCAGGTGCTGGAATTGTGGTGAACTAGGACATGTACGCAGTTCATGCAAACGTCCAAAGGTCACAACGAATCTAGACAACACGTCGCAGGAAAACTAGAGCGGGTCGACCTAGAGGGGACAGCTTTGATCCGAAACCGTTCTAAAGACCCTCTCATACTGATAGCCTCTTTGAAATGTCGCGATGCTAGTGTATACATAGACGGCGAAGTAAATGGTAAAAAGTATACACTGTTGGTGGATACTGGAGCAACTGGGACTATTATTCGACCAACAACCGTAACTAACCGTAAGAAACTTCTGCCAACAAGATTGCGACTGCGGACTGCCACAGGTTCAATTGGGAATCGGTACAGAGAAGTTCACTCATACTGTTATAGTCGCTGATATCGAAGAAGATGTTGTACTTGGAATGGATGTAATGAACTTACATGGTTTCCAGTTAGACTTTAAGAACAGAGTGATCAAAGTTGGTACCGAAGAGGTATTCCTACATCCATAAGGGAACAGTACCGTGCCAGTTGCTGTACAGGAGGATACGGTGGTACCTGGAAAAAGTGAAACCGTTATAGTAGCACGGCTTCAAGAAACTATGGAAGAAGGAACACCTGTAATGATAGAACCTTGGAACCATGATGAAGAGATTGGACGAGGAATTCTGATTGGAAAGGGGTTGGTCACGACTGCTAAAGAGATTCCAGTTCGTCTTATAAACATTAATGATCACCCAATTACCATCAAAAAAGAGACCATAATCGGAACTTGTGTACCAGTAATTGCCATAATTCGTCAGACAACAACTTCCGATAATTCCAATGACAAATTCGAGCAAATGATTGCAGCTGCTGGTCAATCTCTGAATTAATAAGAGAAAATGAAAATAAAGGAATTTCTTCGACGATATCGTGACATTTTTTTACCAAAAGGAGGAAAAACAGGAAGAACTTCTGTCGTAAAATACAAAATTGACCCTGGTGATGCCAGGCCGATTCGTCAATCATCTCGAAGACTACCAATGGCCAAGAGAGAAAAAGCTGAAAGGTTGGTTCAGGAAATGAAGGAAGACAGGGTGATAGAACCATCTACCAGCCCATGGGTCCCTCCGGTAGTCCTGATCCAGAAAAAGGATGGAACTACGGGGTTCTGTGTGGATTACCATGAGTTGAACAATGTTACCAAGAAAGACAGTTACCCTCTGCCTCGTATCGACGATACCTTGGACACATTGGCCGGAAGTAAACTATTTTCTACCTTAGACTTAAAGTCTGGATATTGGCAGGTGAAAATGGACCCAGTGGACAAAGAAAAGACAACTTTTACTACCAGATCTGGATTATGGCAATTTAATGTCATGTCATTTGGACTATGTAATGCCCCAACGACATTTGAAAGACTTATGGAAAATGTATTGAGAGGGTTATCATGGAAAACATGCCTGGTATATTTAGATGACATTATAGTCTTGGGGAAGACATTTGATGAACATCTAAAGAACTTAGAAGATGTTTTTAAAAGACTGCAAGTTGCCCAACCAAGAAATGCCAGCTATTCCAAAATAAAGTCAATTACCTGGGCCATATAGTCAGTAAGGATGGCGTGGCTGTAGATAAGAAAAAAGTCGCTTCTATCAAAGAGTGGCCACAACCAACTGATAAACACCAAATAAGAAGTTTTCTTGGGCTTTGTACGTACTACCGAAGATTCATAAAGAAGTTTGCAGATATTGCTAAACGACTAACATGATTCACATAAGAAGCAACAGAATTCTGCTGGGACGAGGACTGCCAAACTGCCTTTGAAACATTAAAGAACCATTTAACAACCGCACCAATACTAGCCTATCCACTACCAGAGGGAGAATTTATCCTGGATACTGATGCTAGTGTTTTTACTCATTACCCATTGGATTTAAATTCAATTCATTACCACAGTAACGTATTAAGAGCAATCCAGTCCCTTCTGACGTCACACCGCACGAATCTCACGACCTTCCCTTAAAGTATTTGGAACCTTGTTCGCTACATAAATTTGGCAATGTTGTGTGTCGTACGCTGAAGGGTCCGATTACAATTCAGGTATAATTCGTTGGCTATCGCCGCCTACTGGGGGTTAGTGGCTTGTTAATATACGAATGTAGGAATACTATTTTTAAACCAAACAACTCAAATATTTTTTATTTATTGATAATTATAGATGATATACAGGGTGTCCCGAAATTAGACGGTCATATTTTAACAGCGTTATCTACATCCTAAAATAGTAGTAAAAGTTCATATAAACATAGGTCCGAAAACTTTTCTTTTCCGAGATACAGGGTGCTAAAGGTGAAGTCCTGATATTACACTTTTGTAAATATTTTCTAAACGTTTAAAGATAATTAGGTAAAATTTGTTACAAATACTTACCTTTTTACGCTTCATTTATTGGACTAAACCCCAGTTATTGATCATCTTCTTAGGTGGGTAAATTAGGGGGAGCTTAGGGTAAAATTGCCGTGTGTGTATGTGTGTCTATATCCACCATAACTCATGAACCGATACACAGAAAAACACTAAATTTTAAACTTAAGTTTTATTTCGGCCTGACGTGAAATAGTTAGATTTTGGACAAAGTCGGAACATCCGGGTGGTACTTTATGGGAGGCCGTTTTTATATTTTATTGAATATATCTGTTACTTATGTTTGGAGAAGAAAATTATTCAAATAAAAGTTACTTCTAATATTATTATCTATAATTTTTGCTTCAGGTCAAAATTTCCTGAAATTTGACAAAATGTGCAAAATTCTAAACTAAACTAAAAGTTGTTTGCGATATCGATCTCTATAATTTTTGTTTATACATAATTTTTCTAAAATGGACCGTAATGGAAAAATTGTAGGAAAATTGCTAAATTTAAATTTTTCAGTATTTTCGTTTTCAATGAATAACTATAGAAAAATGTTTCGAGGTAGATAGATTTATGTGGAAAATGTATATATTTAGTTTATCCTCTAAACATTTATAGAGGTACTGCAATAAGTTGTACAAAATAACCAGAAAAGCCTATAATAACTAGATAGGAAAGTCATGTGTTGGACACATCAGATTTTTTGACTATAAAATTTGGAAAACCAATATTTTCTGTAAAATAAAGCTACATTTGTTGCATCTCGCTAGGACGCGCCATTTTCAAGAGAAAAGCATGTTACCTTATTCGAAAGTGTAAACAATAATTAGTAGGTCTGTAGAATTAGAAATTTTATTTTTTTTTAACTTTGAAAAACCGGTAACTAAAGAAATTTTAGAAAATATTTCATCTGGACTTCACTTGTAACACCCTGTATCTCGAAAACGAAACGTTTTCGGACCTATGTTTATATAAACTTTTACTCCTATTTTTAACCGACTTCATAAAAGGAGGAGGGAGGTTCTCAATTCGTCGGGGGGTTAGAAAGGGGGTACTTCAGGGGTGGTTCCATATAAATTTGGTCAAAATCTAATAATTGGGCCCATGAGAAAATTCTCAGACTCTTCATTTTTTATGTATGTTTTGCGATAATGCTTTACCACCTTGTCCGATTTATATGATTCTTGTTTTGGTAGTAAGGGGGTACCTCAGGGGTGATCCTATATAAATTTGGTTAAGCTGTGACGGCATCTGCACGTTTTTGAATTCGGTTTTTTTAATTTTTAATTTCTAATACTTATAGGATGTAGATTACGCTGTTAAAATATGACTGTCTAATTTCGGGACACCCTGTATATTGGAAATTCGAAATAATAGTTATGACGTAGCGGTGTTTTTCTAATTGTAATCGGACCCTAGGTATATTGATACGGAAAGTGATGAATTGGAGAAAGGTAAATTGTATTTATTGTATTAAAGGAACAACAAATATAAGTACAATTAAATAAGTATATTAATAAAACAATTTTTTAAAGTCTGCATTAAAAAAATTTTTTTTCATAGATTATTAAATTAAAAAAATAACTATTAAAACACCAAATGTTAATTTTTTCTCTTTTACAACACAAAATATACAATACTGTTGAATCAAAATTTTCTCTTGGCGGCAGGTGGTTTTTGTGACGCGACAATTATGATGCTTTGCATCTCATGAATTAAAGTTAATTCTCTTTCAATCTTAAGGTGTTCATACCCCTTATAATTTTCGGACAAGAATATCTCAAAATATTTAAATTTTGGCAAAATAATATGCATATATTTTAATGTTTTAATTCCTTCCAGTTTCCCAAAAAAACTAAAAGGGCTTTAATTTTTAAATTTCATAATGAAAATAAATGCATTCCTCGACAGCACTATTCTTAATATAATCCCCAAATTTAAGCCCCTAATGTCTTGTTAATGATTTCTTAAAATTCGCCAAAATTAGTGGCTAAAACGCTTCGTTAAGTGCTATCTTCTGGTGTAAACTGGTGTAAATTATTGCAAGAAACGAATAATGACAGAGTGTACGATACGATAGTTACAAGCCCGTTACACTGTTTTCCACTCAATTTATTAAAAAAAAAAAATAATAAATTATGGTGTTAATTTTTTTTCTCTGAAGCTATTGGTTTTGGGAAAAAAATTCAAGAATAAAAAAAAATAAATAAATCAAGGATTTCATAAAATTTCATCTCGAAAAAAAGTTTTGATATGAAATAAAGTAAGTGTTGCTAATTTTACCCCCCTATATTGTAACAGAAATATTGAAAAAATACCCGTGGTTAGTCCTTTGCGATTACAGAATTTCAAGTTTCTAGCTTTACTGAAATTTTAGAAAAAAAATAAAAACTCAATTTTAGTCACCACTTTTTAAGGGTGATTTCTCGAAAAGGGGTTGGCTGAGGAACTTTTGTTATAAGAAAGACTCATCTTAATTTCATACGAGCAATCAGTTCCTGAATTTTGTCGCATGTATTTAGAAACACCCTGTATATTACACATTTTTTTAAGCGTGCAAAATTCTTGACAATCTCTTTTCCCTAATTGGCACATGTCGTATTTTTCTAGGATTTACTAACTCTGGCAGCAAACAAAATAGAAATTTGTCATCTGTGCATTTTTGCCTTCCAGAATTTTTCATTTCATAAATTAACTAAAAACTAAATTAAACAAAAACCTAACAACGCCTCAACAACAAACTAAGACGATCACAATAATTTCGCACCTCTTCAAAAACAACTACCTATTTTTCGACACAGGAATTAACAAATTTAACTAAACAGCAGCTATCCTTTTAACCACGGGCTTCAAAGACTAGCCATGTTGCCATATTCACTGGTATCATTGTTTTAATAGAATTAGTATCGGAATGAAAACTATGTTAATCTTCGGTCCTGTTTAAAATTGGTAATCTTTTTGAAAAAAAGTTATTTAGAAAATAGTTAAGATATTTGTTATAGAATGCCGGTAAAGAGCCAAAAAATTAAATTTGTTAAAAAGTTGAAATTTTTGTTGTTTTTCTTTAAAAATATAAGTTTTTCGCGGTTTAGCGAAGTTCTTGGTTCATTTTTACAACGATTGGCCTGAACCATTTTTTTTACAATTTTTTTTAACTGGCTCAAATGTAAAATTGATTTTTGGCGGAGGAGCGCCCGTCATGTTTGCTCTTAATGATTTATGCGAATTGTCAATGTGAAGGTTGGGTGACGAAAAATGGACAAAAATCGTTTTGGTTGTTCAAAATTCCGATACCCTAAAATTTTTGCCAAGTTTGATGTTTTATAACTTTGTTATGTTTTATCATATTTTTATGAATTTTCTACCAGTGTGTAGATAAATTTATTGTGATTTTTAAAAATTAATGTAATAAATAACATTTTTCGTTTGGGAAATATTATACAGGGGTAAATCGAAATGTTGTTTTTTTTTAGCAATACTTATTTCATAAATTATCCTGCAGTCAAAAGTTTGACGTTTCAATTTGAATAGTTCATTCAACTTTTAGATGACAGCTGCGGCCTACTATTAAAATGGGCAAAAAGTACATTCGTTATATCAATGGCTAACATATTGAAAGAGCAGTGATTAATGATTATAATCCACAGCTATTAGTGCATAATATATATCATTTTTAATGAAAAAACTCTCTTAGTCGTGATCAAATATATTTATAAAAATTCGAGTTTTCACTAAGGAAATAAACGTCACAAGAGAACACTAAAACTCAAACCGAATAAAATTCCATTAATATAAAATGCGCAAAACAAGGAACAATCAAAGTAACCGGAAAGAAAGGAAAGCGGGGCGGTACAGGGCGAGCAATTCCTCTCCACCGTAATTAATTAAACGGGCATTAAGTAATCCATCACAGAAATTTTAACTGGTAAAGTGCAGGGCTTTTAAAATTAAATCCACCGTCGTTCTTGTTCTTGCAAAGAAGGCCGTGAAACGCCGGAATGGCAGCTCCGTGACAACGCTAAGCCCCCCTTTAAAACCGTCTTTAAAACCGCACCCGCTCACTCGGAATATCAGAAGCAGTGGCAAAGGGGGAGCAACCATAGGGGTTTTGTTTAGAGAAATTGGTACCAAATAATCTATATCCATAGTTGATTTGAATATTAAAAGAGAGTAAATTCCCAGCAATGTTTTACGATAATCAGCCTCGAAACCAGTAAACCATAGACGTGCGTTTTCTAGATTAAGAGTAATTAAAAAACATACTATTTTTACGTCATATATACGTCATAATTTGGTTATAAATTTAATTAAAGTGCCAACAAAGTTGGTGAATTAATTTTTTCAGAATGACAGAAACAATTTTTTTCCACGTAATAGTAACGTCACAAACTGACATCACTGGACGTAATTTTTGGTAAAAAATGACGTAACGAATGACCAATAAATGACGTCGCTGTAACGTCAGTGTGCTACGTGGAATATTCTAAATAATGTAGTGCCAGAATAGATTTAAATAGGTCACGGTGGACAAGGATAAAAAATAATGTCAAAGTACTCTCCAATATAATTTAAATATTTTCTATGAGATGTAAGCACTTGAATTTTTTTTATTATTCAATTACTTTTATAAATTTTTTGCATTATAGAGTCCCTGATACAATTTTAGAAAGTTTGGAATAATTCTAAAGAGTTTCCTTTTATTTAATGTGATTTTATCAATATTTCTAGTGCACTATAATATACAGTATGGTTCAAATGAAAGTAATAAATTCATTATAATGGAAGTAGTTCGTTTTTCGAAAAAATTCTCGGGCAGGTCAATTTTGTTTACTAAAAGTGCAATTTTTCAAAAATAATTCAAGTTTCCCCCCACTTCCCATTTTTGGACAGTGACGTCATTGACAATTTTTTTTAAATAGTCACCCCATTTTTTCTTGATTTTGATCTTGCAATTTTCTACTCGGAAACATAATATTTGCAATATCTTACATAACAATTTTTTTGAGTAAAAATCATTTAAAGATCAGACAAAAAAATTTTATTTTCAGAACACAATAAATGAATCAAAGATAATTATTTTTAATTTAGTACTTAATCTAATAAAAAAATAATAATATATAGGAATTTAATGACAATTTCACAGCAAAATAATTTAAAAATATTTCATTAAATTAGGTGTTTAAAATGTCCTCCACCGACGTCTTGCCTTTTATTATTAAAATAAATATTGTTATTATTATTTATTGGATACAACCATATCTAAATCAAGTGCTCACATTTTTAACCCCTTAGCTAAAATACAATGGGAAAGACATGCAACGATCTCTTCTTGGACGATCTCCAAAATTTCCGAAATTATGTTTGCAATAGGGTGTAGCGAATTTTCCATTTCTAGAAATTTAATTTAATTAGTAAGCAAAAAAAACTGAAAACGTCAGAAAACAGTATCTTCGGCTGCTGAAACCGCCTTAAAATTTCGATAATTACCATATTTTTTTTTTAATTTAACGAATTTTTATTTCTTTAAATTTAACCACCCTGTTTGATAAATAAATGATTGTTGCTCTCTTAAATAATAAGCCAAAAAAAACTAACAATAAAAAGCGATATATTCCGCTGCCGAATGACACCTTATATCCCATTTTTGGTGAGTTAACTAAATTTAAAGACAATGTTTTACCTACATACGCGGATGTTATCAAATATTATTCGTGGATTAGGTTAGAAAAAATTAACGAAAATAAACAAGAACCCTGCGTAAATGCAGTTTCAAAGCAGTTAGTTAAAGACTTAAAGAGCTTCATTCCCGTAATCTCGGATCAGTAAAGCCGTATAGCACAATATCATAATAAATACAGAACAATTAGGAAAAGCCTTAAATCAAAATATAAAGACAACTATATCAAACAAGTTAAAGCATTTTTGATATTGCGACTTGCAAAGGTAAAACTAAGATACTGGTAGCAGAAAGATAATTCATTGTAGATCAAAGAACAAACCGGAAAATGATAATCGGTAAAGTAGATCTTGAAACAACAAAAAGAAATGAAAAAGGAATTGAAAAAAATTAAAGGCATTAGCCAGACAGCCAACTTCCAGCAAATCATCGTTCTCAAGATAAACCAAAGAAAAGAAAGCCAAAAATAAAGCAACAACATGAACCAAAAGAACCAGACAGTATTCCGTCAACTTCTAAGGCCCTTTGGTACCGGCCTCTTAGGCGAGTTCTCAAACCACCAAATCATCATCCTCTGCTCAAATGCGACTCAATTTACCAACATTGGCAAAAGCGTGCGACCGCACAGGAGTTTCTGACCGATCAGCGGCAAGTGCCATACTAAAAGACGTTGGTGTTGTATCACACATTGAATCTTCAAAAATTGTAGATCATAGTAAAATAAGGAGGGCTAGAATTAAAAGTCGCACAAACCTGAAAAGAAAATTTGGTGAAGTGGAAGCAGAGCAGAGCGCAGAGATAAGACGTTAATCCAAGGGAAAATAGGAGAGAGTATTATCAAAAAACAGTTGTTGAAGAACATTATGTTCTAGTTTCTAAACCAGGATCGAGACATTTTGGACATGTTAGTTTTTACAAAAAAATATTGATTTAAATAAACTTGTGGCCATTGGTTGTGACGGAACCGTGGTAAATTCCGGTTTTAAAAAGGGAGTAATTAGAGCTGTTGAATCGGATTTAAAAAGGCTATTACAATGGATGATTTGTTTATCACATGAATATTTAATGAACTATTTAGACGGAAAAACTACTGGTCCCAAAGGATTTTCGGGAGACATTGATAAGATCCTTGAATCGTGTGAACATTTACCAGTCGTACAGTTTGAGAAAAATGAGACAATTTTACCCTTAGTTGATCTAAAAATTGTAAGTACCGATGCTAAGTATATGTACGAGATGTGTAAATGAATCTCCACAGGAGTTTTAGAAGGCGATTTGGCTCTAAAAGCGCCAGGGAAAATATCACACTCTAGATGGCTTACCACAGCGAATAGAGTCCTAAGGTTATACGTTGTTACCAATGAGCCCTCTCAAAACCTTAAAATGTTAACAGAGTTTATAGTAAAAGTGTATGCCGTATTCTGGTTTAAAATTAAATGCTATTGGTCTTGTAAGGCTAGTAATAGCCATGTTAGGGGAGGGTAGAAAACATATTCGAGAGTTAGCTTTAAGAAGGATTTTAAAATGCAGATCAACCGCAAAAACCGAGGATGTCACAATATTTCGAGTAAATAAGTTAAATTTTAATTGTCAAGATTATTAATTGACTGGCAAAATGTTGTCATAACCGAGCTCCGTTTACAATGAAATTTTCAAACGAAGAATTAACTAACATGATTTTTATGGTTCCTGATAAAATTCCCATGTCATTCGCAGGCAGTTGAGCGATCTGTTAAGTTAGTCACCGAAGCCTCTATGGCGGTTTATGGCCCTGAAGCACGAGACGGGTTTATTAAGACTCGTATTGAATCTAGAAAAATATTGCCGCAATTTGATACAAAAAAACAATTTTTAGCAATTCTAGAATAGAAAAAATAGATTTTTTTTACTTTAAGGGTGGGAAGGGAGGGAGGAACTGAGATGCAACCATTTCTATGTGGTGAGTTCTGGGTAGGTTTTCAAGAAAAACTAGCTGAGAGCTGCATGTTTGCTTTTTTTGCAGTTTTAAAGATTTTTAAATTTTTTAAATTTCGGCAGCCGATGGAATTCTCATAAGTCATTCGGATTTTTTGGATAAATAAGAATCCCGAAAGGCACCTTTCGCGCACCCGGGCATATTCGTTCTCGAAAATTATTTTTTTCGGTCAAGTTTTCGCTCCACTCTAGTTTACAACCTCGATACGTATCCGTTTTTTGATAACATTGAAATTTTTTGGTCTATTTTGGTACACTTTACTTTTGAAGTATCCTCATAAAAAAATGAAGATGACTTAAATCGGGTGACCTAGGAGGCCATTCTATTGATCCTCTTCGACCTGCCCACCGATTTGGGAAGATGTTGTCCAAGTAGTTTCGCACCAAAACAGCATAGTTTGGAGGCACACCGTCTTGTTGTTGCCATAAATCATTTCTGTTTGTCAACTATTGGTTCAATATGGGGATCAGAAAGTTTTGAATAAATTCTAAATATCGTGGACCTGTTAAGGATTCTTCGAAAAAGCATAGCCTAATATTCTTATTATCTATTATTCCCGCTCAAACATTCACTTTCTCTGGGTATTACTCGCCGTGAGCTGGTATAGGGATTATCTTCAAAGGCTAACAGAACATTCAGTTTCTTGTTTTCGGAAATTGGGTTTTTTCTACCTTTAGTAATGTCTTTCACATGACCCTTTTTCTTGATTTTTTTTTTAATTTTACTCACATTGGATTGTGAAATTGGTTCTCGGTTTGGATATTTATTATTAAATAACGTATATTTATCCTTCTGCGTACATGTTCTATCTCCACAACCAATTATTATTAAAACTTCATTTCTTTGCGTTTCAGTCAACTTCATGTTGATAAATACAAAAACTTTTTGAAAACGTCCACCACAATACTAATAACCAGATAACCACTCTACAGAAAGCGAATTTATTGTGTTCTCAAAATAAAATAAAATGTATGTGTGTGATCTTTAAATGACTTTTATTCAAAAAAATTCTTATGTAATATGTAAGAAATTGCAAATAATATGTTTTCCAATCGGAAATTGCAAGATCAATCAAAATCAAGTAACAAAAATTGGGGTTACTATTTAGAAAAATTGTAAACGATGTCACTGCCCAAAAATGAGAAGTAAAAAAACTTGAATTCTTTTTGAAAAATTGCGCTTTTAGTAAACAAAATTGACCTATCCGAGCATTTTTTTCGAAAAACCAACTACTTCCATTATAATTTTCATTTGAACCAACAAAAATAAAAATTAAAAATAATAAAATTCAATAAAAACTAAAAATAAATAATAAAATAAAATAGAACTAAAACCTAAAACACTTTTATGTTTAAAACTTTTAGAATACTAAGTTAAAATTGATAAAAAAATACAAATATTCTTTTTTTGTATTTTGGAATTGGCAAAATTATTTCCTAATTCTGCTCTAGCCACTTCTGCTGCCCATGTAAATTCAATTTATAGCAAAGAAAGTTACATTGGCTTATTGTCAACCTTAATTTTTAATTTTCCACTGTCACAGGTAAAGTAATAAATATTATAAAGCCATAGTACAGGGCGTCCCAATGAAAAGTAGCCCGTTTCCATTTGATTAAATTTGGTTACGTTGAATTTAAAAGAGGAGATTTTTAAAAAACGCCCTGTATAGGTAATACATAATTTCTGTGTCACTGAAGCAAAACTTATAGCAAAATAACACACGTTTCTACGGGTGTTTAAAAGTTATAAGCTCTGGAAATGGGCTTCTTTTCATTGGGACACCCTGTATAAGGCCATATATCTAGCATATCACTTTCTAGCGAATTGAGCTATTCAATTATAATCTTAAAATATTACATTAAAATTATTACAAATTTGACTATGATAGCTACGCCACTGTGCCACTGTCTTAAACTTTACCTCTACACTCTACTCTCCATTAAATTCGAACATTTTATAAACTTGCTACTTTTCAATTTGAAAGTGTTCTCTTGCTTTGCCTTGCCTTAGTAGAAAAAACAATTAAGACGGATATATCCTGTTGTCACACTGTCATCAGGTTTTTTTTTGTTTGAACAAAAAATCGAGTACCTACGATAAATTTCATTTTCTGATGAAAAACAGCTATAGAGTTAATGTCTCATTTGTTGAAGTTATATGGAAAACTTTTGTATTATCAGTTTTACGAAATGTTCTTTATAAAAAGTTTTGTATAGTTTAAAACTCGGAATAAAATCATCAGACATCTGTAATATATGAGATGTCTCACCAAATATAAACTTGGTGCAGTAGGGAATCCAGTATTTCGGTTTGGGGGAAAGGGGGGGGGGAGGGGGGGCTGAGAGGTAAAATAAATTTGATACAAGTATTTTTTGGATCCATTTTTTTTTGAGTTTTTCGCCACTATAAAATTTGTAAAAAATTAGGCAAAAATTAATTGTATGTTATTCAAAACGCAATAAAATAAATCTTATTGCAAAATTTCTTCTTTAAAATTACGTGCTTAGCCACATTAGTCACTGTCAAAATCCCACCGAAACCGTCCAAATTAGACATTCCAACGACCTGTCAAACAATATGTGCCAATGGGAAATTCTTATATATCTAAGGGGGTAGCGACATAGTCTTGCAACTTGGATGCTATTTTTATTCGAAGTAGTAGTCGCCAAGCCTGCCAATTTATGAAGAAATGTATAGGTAGGTTTTTAAATATTATTTTTATTGTGTTTGACATAAAATATTTAAATGTAATCCATTATTCATGATTTTACGTAAAGTAGATAGAATACACCGTATGTCGCCACCCTTAGATATACCAAACCTTCCCACTGGCAATTCATTTGTTTGGAATGCCTAATTCAAATTGATGCTCGTTTGTTTTCTTCTTGAATGGTCCGTGATCCAAACGATAAGCTTTCATTGGTCAAAATCAGTGTTGTCAGATCATTCCGAAGGAATGTAATAGAGGAGCTCTCAAAATTGTAATAAATTTAAGGAAAATGTAATAGAAGTTTTAGTCAACGTAAAATATGTTTTTTCTTTCTTTCTTTCGTTTTTTGCACTATTTGTGTACATAGCGGTAGTCGCAGCTTCTGGTTTCGGTAATGTTTTAGTTGACGGGTCTAGAAATGCGCATGTTGACACCACTCTCCACTGAGTCCACTGACATCTAGAATTTGAATTTGCACAAGCCACGTTGCCAAATCTCTACTTTCATTTTAGCTTGCTGTGGGGTCTATTCTGTAACACTTCCTTTATATTTTAACGGCCGTTAAAATTTTGGCGGCCTTTAAAAATATTTTTTTTATTCACTATAACTTACTTCTGTCATTATTTAAATGTATTCCTTTAAAATAGTCCACAAATAACAATCATTTTTAAAGGGATGTTAAAATTCGCCTTTAATTTTTAACGGTTTTGAATTGAAAATTGAGGATTTGTATGGTTATGTTTTTAAACTAGTTCAAATAAATCTTAAATGTGATGTTGTCAAGTGTTCTCCTGCCATTTTTAAGGAAATCCGTTAAAATAAATAATTTTTAACAGGCATCTAAAATTTGTGTATACAGAATACCATTTTTGGTTAAAAAAATTAACGGGCTCATAAAAGTTTAATTTTTAAAGGCCTCTTAATTTTACAGAATAGACTCCTTTATTTTATCCCAGACAACACACCAAATCCCAGAGATATCCACAGAATATATTTTGTGGATATCCAATATATCCACAGGATATCAGAAATATCCCGTGGATCTAATATGAATATCCAAATGTCCGTCTATATCCAGAATATAGAAGATATCCTATGGATATCCAGCAAAATATCTAATGGGTATCTCCCAGACAATACAAGAAATCCCAGAGATATCCACAGAATATATTTTGTGGATATCCAATATATCCACAAGATATTTTATAGATATCCAGTGGATCTAATATGGATATTCAAATGTCTGTCTATATCCAGGATATAGAAGATATTCTATGAATACGTAGCAAAATATTTTATGGGTATCTTTAGTAGAGGTTCATACGTAACCAATGGATATATCCTATAGATAAAGAAGGAAATAATTTCAAACTCAAATGTAACATTCTTGGACCGGTTTCGTCCTTATTAAGGACTCTTCTGCAATAAATAGAAATTCTCGACTTCAGTCTCTAATGGAGTCTGATTGCAATACCAATTTCGGTCGAACTCAATTACGGCGGGTTGAGCATGATATATTCAACGAGCGATGGTGGTATCGCCATCTACACTTAGCAAGCAAAATCAAAGGTCGCTGTAGTACCTACCCAGACAACACACCAAGCCCCAGAGATATCCACAGAATATCTTTTGTGGATATCCAATATATCCACAGGATATCAGAAATATTCCGTGGATCTAATATGGATATCCAAATGTCCGTCTATATCCAGAATATAAAAGATATCCTATGGATTATCCAGCGAAATATCTAATGGGTATCTTCCAGACAATACGAGAAATCCCAGAGATATCCACAGAATATATTTTGTCGATATCCAATATGGATATCCAACCAAAGGTCCGTCTATATCCCAGGATACAGAAGAATTCGGATATTCAGCAAAATATTTTATCTTTAGTAGAGGTTCATAGAAGTAACCAATGTTTATTGAATAACGTCGAAAGAAAATAGCAGAGAAAAAATATTTTCAACACTGCCTTTAAATTTTGCCCACTAAGGAGAAAGTCATCCTTATTAGGACTCTTTAGCAATAAATGGAAATTCTCGACTCCAGTCTCTAATGGAGTCTGATTGGGAAACAAATTCCGATCGAACTCAATTACGGCGGGTTAAGCATGAGTAGATGCGAAAGTGGTATCGCCATCTATACTTAGTAAGCAAAATCAAAAATTACATCTAGTGGATATCCACGATGGTTTGCGTTCGCGCCTAGACTTTGATTATTTAGTGGATGTCCATGGGATATTGAATACACCTTAAAAAAATTAATTTTAAATATCTGAACGATACTATTAGCCACAATGACGAGCACAATGGCGTAATTTTTTAATAATTTGCTATATAATTACTATTATTTATGGACATTTGCATGTCTATAAATTACATCTCATGGATATAAAATAGATATCCACCATTGACTGGACATTCCGAGGATATTGGGATGTCCGGTATATATCCAAAGGATTTGGTGTGCTATCTGGGAGAGTTTATTTTTTAACCAAATTGTAACCCCTGTACATTAAAATGTATGATAAATAAATACAAAGATTTATATTATATTTTGAAATAACAATTCTGTTTTGATTTATAAGACAGTTCTAATAGATTTAAAATTTAAATTTTGTAATTGTCACTATTGAAAGGTATTAATGATATTAAAAATAACGGTCGTATTACTTGAAAATCTTTAGAACATTTTTTATTTTTATGGGCTTTTTTAATCAATGTAAAAATTGGTAAATAGATGATTAAAAGTAAAATAGTTATTTCAATCTGCTTATTCCCTGGTTCCAAATAATTAAATGTAACCTGGCAACTATGTAACGATTCAAACTGGTAGAACTAGCCGGAACAGGAATGGTGCGCACAAGGCACAAGCGCATTTCCAGACCCTTCAACTACCTACAACATTACCCTGGTTTCTTTATCACAAATTTAATAAGTTATTTATAATATAAAATTAAAAACTGAAGTAATATCAGAACATATCTATATAAACATAGCTACAAAAACTGAATCCATTATTAATCAATAACCAAATTACCTCCCCCCCGGCCACAAAAATGTAAATCAGTACGCCTTGTTATTATATTATTTGTTTGGAGTAAATGATAAAATCAAAATCCAGACACCACGGTTACGTTAAATCGTTAGGTTTGTGAAAATTGTAATAAGATTTACTGAAAATAAATAGATTTACTGGAAATGTAATAATGTAATAGATTTGTTACAATTGTAACAAACTGGCAACACTGGTCAAAATCCTAAAAGTCGCCATCAACTAATTCCCCTATTATCACACCATGCCAATCGAGGGGAAGTATAAAAAACAGTTCGTGTATATTTCTAAACTAAACAGGTGTTTTTTAAAGAAATCTTTGTAATTTTGGTATAATTTAACGTTTACAATTACAATGGTTTTATGACAATGTTAATTTAACAAGCTTGTGTCGGTACGTTGTATTAACAAATGTGTATTTGTGTGCTTAGAACTTAGTTGTGATAATGTAGGTACCTACTACACCTCCTATTTCGATCATGTATGGAATATAGCAGAAAAGTCAGTGGTCTACCTTGCTATGCAAATTTGGATATTTACAACGTTATGTAAGTATTATTAAATTAATTATATGATATATAGGTAACTTCTGTTAATATATTTGTTTGATATCGTGAAACAACGCCGGTATTTATTTGGGTTTTGAGACACGATAAATAAAATCGGAGGACTATAATTACACTAATAGGAACATTCAAAGTATGTACTACAAACTATATACGGACTACATTAACAATTTTTGTGCAAAAACAGTTTAAAATAAAAAGTTTTAAAAATCAATCTAAATCGATATAAATCTGGACAGGAAGCACGAAGTCGATAACGAAGTGTCTCGAGAAGCTCCGATTCGGAGTTGAACACAGGCTAATGGCGCGAATGTTTGAAAAAGCACAGGTCCGTCTCAGGTAATTTGAAACCGCTATATTATACTACTTAATGTTACTATTGGAGAAATAAGTTGGGTTTTTGGATAGGACGATGTAAAATATATATTAGAGAACATGGTCCACATTAAAAATTGGGTGCTTTTGGAAAAAAATGTCGACATGCATTGAACCTTTTGATTTACATTAAATTCAAATAAAGAATGTTCACGGGTCGGATACAAAAATATACAGGGTGGGTCAAAATTAATTGCTTTTTTAAAATCTGTTTTCACAGCGGTACATCTCGCTACATCAGAAAAACAACAATTTAAAAATGATTTTAATTATGCAGGGATTTTCAGGAAAGTAATACATAAGTATCAAATTTAGGTTTTTTAAATATTTTATTTTATATTTGAAATGCTCTAGCTTTTCTCATTATATCAATAGAAACAAGTAGGGGCAGGTGGAATAAGTGTAGACGGGGGTAAATGTAGACCTTCGTATCTTTGAAAAAAATATACTTTTTAAAATTTTTATTCCAGACTGTAATATTTGTAAGGGTCCACTAATGTAATTTTTACTTTCCTATGTGTATACCTTGAGTTCTTGATGGATTTTTACGTTTTGAGGTCCCCTGAATCCGTTTTGACTATTTTCGCGATGATGTCTGTTTGTGTGTCTGTCTGTATACTCGATAACTCTTGGACGGATAGAGAAAAACACCAAATTTTAAACTTAAGCTTTATTCTGGCCTGCGGTGAACTGATTAGATTTTAGGCACAGAGTCGGAACATCTGGGGGGTCAGCGGCCGATTCGGCGGAAACAGCCGTGTGTGTCTTTAGCCTAACTCATCTCTGTTCTGAAAACACAGCGTTGAATCAAAAATACCCAAATCGAGGGGTAGAGATGAGGTCGTAGCAAATATGTCCTCTTCAGGGTGTAAATGGTAGATCGTTGGGGATGCCACCCTTTCCATCTTGCTCTAAGGGATGGTAGAGTTAAGATTTTTATAAAAAAACGTTGTATATCAGGAGTATTGTAAATATGCCAAACATTAGATTTTTATAGGTATTTTTAAAGGCAAGCCTCCACATACAAACTATGACGGTTCGGCTCGAAAACTTAAGTCCAAAAAAATTTGAAATTTTGGGTTTGTTTGTAGAAGAAAAACGTAGATTCCAACTGTTTTATCAAAAAAATTGTAACTGAATTTTTTGAGGTTTTCACCCCCTCCATATCAGCTAGGGGGTGGAGGGGGCGGTATTTTTTTGTATGATTTTCATATTTGTAAAAAAATACATCTATATACCATATCCATATTGAGAAGGTATTTTTTTTATGAAATAAAAATAATAACTTTTTAATTATATTTGTAGTTACTCTTTGAAACATTAAATTCCCATTCTTATTTTCGATTATACAATAACATCTAATAAAAACTTACTAACCCCCAAACACATCCCAAATATACACCGACAGTCAATAAATCATTAATACAATAGCAATTATTCCACAAAAAACCCTCCGAAAATGAGAATTTATTATCCTTAAGTGCAACTACCGATTTATCTAAGTGTAAACCACCAAGTAATAATTCCGAGCACGAGTTTCGAAGTTCCCTGTATTAGGTTTATTTTTAAATCTGTCACCATTTCTAGTTCATAATTTGAAAACAGCAATAGGGGATCGAGTTTACAATCTGTGTGGACTAAATGGGGGTGATCTTTTTGGAAATGAGTTATACGCAACTCAAATATAATATTTCTAGTATCAGAATAAGATTTCAGTATATCGCCAGCGATTACAGCTTTTAAGAGAAAGCAATAATGGCCAACACTTGAAAAAGTGAGCAATCGTGCAGAAATGATGTAAATACGAATTATATTTTTGAGTTTTACTTTAAGGCATGCAAGACGTGGACAAATGAATAAAAAAAAAAGAAGAATATCTACTTTACAAAAATACGATTTAGACCTGATGTATGGGGGTCCAAATAGTAAAATAGTATACCAATATATCTAAGAAAGCACTTATCTTACATATTTAATACATTTTTCAATTAAATTGACCTCTAGAATGAGCTGGAATTTATTTTCAAGTTGCTAACTACGCAACTATGGGTGAAATGCTTATTGTAAGCAACTGTTACGTCAAAAATATGAAAATTGTAATATGTACGATATTTTACACAATTTTGACTACCCATTCGTTAATTTGTTTATCATTGCTCATAAGCATTACGCCATCTAATAATAAAGTTAGAAACTTGAATATAATTTACAGGGATTTCTCTTGACCACTTACTGTTTTCCCAGGCTTTATCTTCCAGCTGCTGACGGTCGCCGTTCTTTCTTATTTGGGCACCTGGTACATCCCAAAGGATATTCAAAATTGGACGTCTGGATTGAAAATATAACATAAATTTATTCAATGTCATTCTATTGTACTATAGCTACATAGCTTTAGCTCTCGGCCTCATTACCTTCTTTAATGAAAACCTGCTTTAACCTTTTCATTTTCTATTTATTTTCTAATCTTTTTTTACAATGATTTTATTAATGTTACTTTGTCCTTGATATTTTGTGTATTTCGGTAATCCTTAGACTTATTATTATTTTTTTCAAATATTATTCAGCTTTCATCATCATAATCATCATAAGGTTCCATCAAGTTTATTAATAAAAAAAGAATACAGTTTGGTATATTTAGATCCAGAGCTTAAGCCTATGTGGGTCTTACAAGGTACAAATTTTATAATATCATATCACAGGAGAAAAATTCGGTACCTGCTTAGATATAATAATAACAATACTACTATAAAATAACTAATAATAATTAAAAAAAAAAAAATACAGTTATTTAATATCAGACTATTACTTAAACCCTATTTAAAAACATGAATATATCAACTAAGAAAATTCTATTAAGTGAGCTTTTAGTTTTTTTTTAAAGAGGTCACTCCTTATGTTCTTTATGGTGCTAGGAAGCTCATTGTATTGTCTTAGACCATCAGATAGTATGCTTCGGTCACCAAAGCATGTTCTTACGGCTGTATTATATCTATGAATATCATAGGAAGTAGTCAGTTGTATGGATGAGTGTATATTATTCAGAGATAGGTTATGAATAAAAATGCATGTCTGATATTTAGAGAGGAACTGAATGTCTAGAATATTATTTGGACGATACAAAAGATCAGTAGGATGACAAAAAGGAAGTTGAAAAGCTTTTCTGATTGCTCTATTCTGTAGAATTTGCAAGGGTTTTAGTCTATTTTGGGAAGTTTTGCTCCAAATAAGAGTTAAATATGATAGATGTGAATGAATTAGTAAATGATACAGAATCTTCCTTAAGTCAGCTAAAGGGTAGCAGGCAACACGTCCCAATACTCCAATGGCAGGACTAATTTTTTTTACACAATTGAGCAATATGATGTTCCCAGTTGAGCTTGGAATCTATGTATAAGCCAAGATATTTAATGCATTCTCTCCTAGTCAACTGTTCATTGTCTATATTTATTTGAAATTGGTTTCATTCAGGCTTTTTTGATATCACTAAAAAACTTGACTTTTCAGTATTCAGTTAATTTATGCAACTTTAACCACACAAGAATTTCAATTAGATCTTGCTCTATAATATACTTTATTTCGTCTGTATCTTTTCCAAAATAGATGAGACAAGCGTCGTCAGCATAAAGTTGCAAATAACCAGCTAATGGTAGCTGAGCTATGGAGATTATATAAATCAGGAATAACGTTGGTCCAAGAATTGACCCCTGGGGTACACCATATTGTAGATCGGCTATTTTACTTGAGGTATTTCCATTACTTACAAACTGTGTACGACCATTGAAATAATCCTTGAAGAAAGACAATGTATTTCCTGTTTTTCCATAGTCTTCCAAAATAGATAACAGTACTGAGTGATTAATAGTATCAAATGCCTTCTTTAAATCAAATGAAACAATAATACGTACATTGCCTTCATACACAAGATGTCTAATGTTGGTAATCATATCTGTGACTGCCGACGTTGTGCTACTTCCACTAAGAAAACCATACTGTTCCGTGTACCAAAAATTCTTTTTTTCAAGATAGGAAACAACTCTTTGATTAATGCATTTTTCCAGGACTTTGGAGATAGAACTTAATAGAGATATCGGTCGGTAGTTATTGGTGGAAGTTCTTAGCCCTCCTTTAAATAATGGTAAAACTTTAGCTACTTTTAGTCCATTGGAAATTGAAGCATGAGTGAAAGTTAAGTTTAGTAGGTTACTTAAGATAGCCGACATCTTGTTTTTGAAATTTTTGATCAAGTCCCCAGAGATACCATCAGCACCACAGGCTTTTCTCGATTTTAACTCTGAAATTACTTTGTTGATTTCTTGAGGGGTAGTTAACTCTTATTGATATAGTTGTTGACGGTTTATAACTAGAGGTTTCGTGTGAGTATATTTTCTGCTAAGGCTTTACCTATTTCTGTAAAATGCAATTTTCTTAGAAACTTCTATAGAGTCATCTTCTACTTGCAGTTTATTCACTGTGTTTTGTTGCTTTGATATTTTATTATGAATTAACAAGTTTAACACTGACCATATTTTTCTTGGATTATCTAGGACACTTGTTAGCTAATTGTGATAATATTGTTTTTTTGCATTAGACATAGCTGCTTTTAAGATAGTTTGACTGTTCTTGTATTCACTGTGAAGCAGAGCACTATTGGGAAAAAACTTATGCCTTTTGTAACACGTATTTCTGTGATTGATTGGGTTATGCAAATGAATGTTAAACCATGGACAACTTTTAGTTCTAAAACGGTCTTTATATATTCTACAGGTGGTATTTCTTTGGACTGTTCTCACTATTTGATCACACAAGACATTTGGATCCTGCCACACGGTGTTAATTATACCTTGAAGATCTCTTCTACATGCTAACCTATTTAACTTAAAACATTTATAATATTTTTCATTGATAATTGAATTGCATTGTTTTTCTTGGAATATCTGTATTGTATGATCGCTTAAACAGTAATCAATAACAGCCAAATTACTAGAGTATCCATCATTTAACAAAACATAATCAATTAAAGTTCTTGAATTATTCTGCACTTTGGTTGGAATGCTATCATTTAAATTAATAAAATTTAGTGAATCAATTAGGTAATCAAGGTTTCTTTTGTACATATCATTTTGATCTAAACAGTTAATATTAAAGTCTCCCAAAATAAACGTTTTCTTTTTATGGTTATTGATATTTTCTAACTTTTCTTCTAAAACGTTTAAAAAATTGTTTTTATTAAAATCTTGTGGGCTATAATCATCATCATCAAACTTTTATTTACTTAGTTTTTTTATTATCCTCATATTCGTACACCCGGAATTCCTTTCAAAACAATTACGTCCGTTTGATACCGTGATCGAATCCACTGTGCAATATTGCGAAAGCGTTCTGTGATTTAGTGCCGTACGGAAATCTTTTTGTGGTAAGATCAAAAAAAAGTTAAAAAACTGGAATCGCATCCCCTATAATCATTCTCGAGGGTTTTTTTAGTGAAAAAACTCGCATGTGCCACATGGCTCACCTGCCCTGGGGTGTGCTTGTGTTCCTTCTGGTTCACGTGTTCACGAAAACAGTGAGGGATTAGGTATAACCGCGCTTCAAACAACCAAACATCTATTTTATTTATTGTTGCAAAAATATGATAAAATTATTCGTATTGATATCTATATTTTAGAAATCCCTGCTTGTTTAAGATATTGTTTGTCCAAACAAAAAGACCGGAATTAAATTCAGCACATTTTAAAAAGTATTCTTACGGGGATGGGATAAACATATTTGTTTTTTTTTAAGGGAGAAAGTGGAACGGTTTCATATTTTCTACAAAGTAGTGAAATATTGATTATTATAATGGTAAATACAAATATTGCGATATTTCATAATGGATATGTGACGTTTTGTATAATACCGATGCGATATGCATTCTATGAGACCTATTAGTACAGCCCCATATAAGATTTGTGGGCAAGTAAATCACAAAGAAATTGTTCGTAAGGGCAGAGAATAGGATTTTAGATCGAATTTAAAGGAATTTAATTAGGAAAATTAGGAATTTTGATAAATATATCGGCAACCCTTTGAGATACGAATATGTAGTTTACATATTAAATTTCAATACATCTTTATGTGATGAGTAATTATGTATTAGTCATTCATTTTAGGTACGGACTTCACTTCTTCAAAACATTTGCTGATTTAATCTTAAATACTTTAAACAGAGCTCAGAATTATAATAATTGATTAGGTCCAAATTAGGGTGACGAAAGAGAATAATTATTAGTCTGTACGTCTTTGCTTATGTGCGCTGACACAATAATTCTAGAACGAAAGGTCCGATGGTTTAAATTGTCTTTGATAATTTCTTCTAACTGAGAACCCTATTGATTTTCATAATTTTTGACTTTTTAGTGCTGTAAATATCAATATGGAATGCATTTCTTACGTAGCTTATTTTATGTACTGCAACAAGGCTACCAATTTCACTACATTGATCAGTTATATTTGAAATCGTAACATATAATAAAATATAATTATGTAATTATGGTATGTATTTCATAATATCATTATTTAAAATTAATAAATTAAAAATATTGAATTAAAACTAATGGATTAAAACATTAATACATAATTTAAAAACAACAAATTGGCAAAAGAACGCATTAATTAAAGAATTGAAAAAAGTGAGAAATTAATTGTCTATCATTGGATAAGAAAAAAAACTTAATGCTTTTTTTAAAATGGTTTAAGATTATGAGTTTTTAAAATAATCTGGTAAAAAGTTGTAGAAGCGAGGTGCTAAATATTTAAAATTTCTTTGTCCAATTGTTTTTTGTGCGTTCGGAACTACAAGATTATTATTACTTTTGGCTCTTGTTTTATATTTAAATAAGTAAGTTAGAGTTAAAAAAAAATGTTTGGCAAATGCCTCATGGAAGAGCTGGTCCGAAGGGTAAGTCCTGTTTTTTCCTAATATTATTTTTAAAAATTTTTTCTGTAGTATTAGTTTATCCAAATATAGGTCTACAGTTCCGCCCCAAGCTAAAATACCATAGGATAATCTAGACTCTACCAATGCATAGTAGAGCATTTTTAAATAAGCTAGATCTAGAACTTTCGGCAGATATTTAAATCGCCCAAGAAAGGATCTTAACGTTATTTATATGGTGATCCCATCTTAAATAGCTATCTAAAGTTACACCAAGATATTTAATATTTTCAGTAAGTTTAATTTTGATAATGGTTTTTGTATGTTCATAATAAATTTCTAAGTCACGGTAATCAGGCATCCCATTACTATAACTGCAAACAGGAAGAAACATGGTTTTTTCATAATTAATTGTTAATAAATGACAATTAAACCAATCAAAAATACTCTTCATGTCGTCCTCTATTTTGTTTTTTAAAACTGACCATGTCTCAGCGGTATAAAATAATACTGTATCATCAGCAAAACTATAAATGGTTCCAGTAATGTTTAACGCTAGTAAGTTATTCAAATATAAAACAAAAAGGATGAGACCCAGCACTGTTTCTTGGAAAACACCACATTTTACAACTTGCTCTGAACTTGATTATCAAGGTATGACTTGAATAGTTTTAAAGCTGTTCCACGTATTTCTGAATCCTCCAAAGTGTCTAACAACTGTCTGTGATCCACAGTATCGAACGCCTTGGCAAGATCCAACAATACTCTAATTGCCGGTTTCATATGTGCAACAGCTTCATACATTTTTGAAATTAACGCAGATCTTCTGTGGATTTCCCCGTTTGAAAACCATACTGGTTTGGTGATAAAATGTGTTCGCTAATTAGGAATGACTCAAGTCTGACTTTTATGACTTTTTCGAATAATTTTGCAAAATTATTAATTAATGAAATTGGCCTATAGTTTGAAGATATACTTTTATCACCTTTTTTGTGAACAGGCTTTATGATTGCGACTTTAAATTCAGATGGATAAAATCCATTTGAAATCAATTTATTGATCAAAAAACATAGTGGCGGAGCTAGTTCAGTGCAAGTTTCTTTAAGTATTTCTGCTTTTATTTCATCACTACTGGGAGCATTATTATTTTTTAATGAATTGATTAATTGAAGTATTTCTGTTTCAGAGACTGACTTCAGGAACATTGAATTTTTATTAATTCGCCTCTTTAAACGAAAATGCGGAGGTTTTTGAATTTGTTTAGCAAGATTAGGTCCAATGTTTGTAAAAAATGTGTTTAATGTCTCGGCGATCTCTAATATGTTTTTAGATTTAGTATTATTTAGCAATGTTATTTCTTTAATATTCGAATGTTTAGGATTAGAATTTGTTGTTTATAGTTTTCCACAAGTTTTTTGAAATAAATTTATTTTTTTCAATTTGACTTTTATGATATTTTTTGCTAATCAAATTACGTAGTTTGCTTCTATATATTGTAATGATATCACACATATCATTTTTAAATTTTTATTTTAATTAAAGTATTTTTTTTTTTATTTTTTTTTTATTATTATTTTTTTGATCTCAGGGGTGCTTCCAATTATATTATTATTACTTTTTCAATTTAATTTAATTTTATTTTAATTTTATTTTAATTTTATTTAATTTTATTTAATTTTATTTAATTTTATTTAATTTTATTTAATTTTATTTAATTTTATTTAATTTTATTTAATTTTATTTAATTTTATTTAATTTTATTTAATTCTATTTAATTTTATTTAATTTTATTTAATTTTATTTAAATTGTATTTTTTTAATTCTATTTTAATGTTATTATAATTTTCTTTTAATATAATTTGTCAATAATCAACATAATAAAAATTTATAACTTAATTTGTTCTATACCCTGTATATCCAATTAAATAAATAAACAAATTTTCAAACCAAAACACACGATTTATTTTAGACACAGTATCAAATTTTTAATCAACAAAATGCCCCGCTACTTAAATTCATGGGGGTTATATTACTATATTACTAAAACTACTCTATATTCATTCACTCTTCATTCATACTAACAAAACTATTTACTAAAATTAAATTATATAAAAAAAAAAATAACAACTACCAATGTCTTTTCAAACACAATTACTTATTTCCTGAATTAGTTTATAAAAATTACTCACTTTTTATCTTATAAAGTGTCTATTTTCATTAGTCGGTATTCTACTTTCTACGATTTATTTGTCCTCTCTTCCTTCTTCTGTATATGTCTCGCCGGAAAACCATTATATATTTTTCTATAACTATCATTACACCTTACTAATTTTAACTATACGTGTTTGGTTAGATAAATTTGCTCATTCAGTATGTATTATCAGTTATTTAATTCGTCTTGACCATATCTTCTAAAAATAAATTTCTACTACCAAAATTTTTGACATGCTTTTTTCTCTAAATTTCAAAATTGACAATCAATAATCTCCACAACCTGGAAACCCCATCCTTCTTACCTTCCCAAAGTCTCCTTCACTTATGACTTTCTCATATCAATTTTTTAATATACAGGGTACATATTCCCACATTATTTTTATTTATTAATGTTATTATATTATAGTTATTATTATTATTAGTAATGTTATTATTTTTAGTTTTATTATATTTTAATATAGGGTGTTATCATTTCAATATATAATAAATTCATGTTTAAAATTTAGATCTATGGGATTTTTTTGATCTTTTTATATAACCTGTCTCTTTCTATTATTGATTTTATTATGCCACTTGTTATCCACTCCTTTTTCTTTACGTTTTTTTTCGTTTGTTTAACTTTAATTGTATGTTTATTTATAAAGTCATTTACTGTATTTAAAAAATAAGATGCATTTTCTTGAGCTTCGGTTATATTATACAAATTAGACCAGTCAAACCATTTTAAATCTGTTTTAAGCTTCTTTGTATTGATTGTTTTTTGTAATTAAATGTTATACATTCTTCACTTTTTTCAAATAGTTGCTCTATGATCAGTTACTAATGTATCAAGAACATAGCTAGAACAATTATTATCTAAGAGGTTACCTGCTTTAAGTTTAACAAATATATGATCCCAACAAGATTTTGAATTTCCTTGAATACGAGTGTATGTATTGATTGTAGAAGCAAAGTTGAATTCATTCATCACATTTAGGTAGTCATTAACCAATTTTTCTTTCGAGAGGAGGTTTATGTTTATGTCTCCAACAATAATGTGGAAGTCACTGTTACTTTGTCTCGTTAAAAAATTATATAATTCATCTACATAATCTTTATCGTTAGTAGACGGAGGTCTATATAATGCTGTTATTGTGATCTCTTCAGTAGTGAATATTAATTACTTTACACTTATTGACTTTGGTAATTTTTGAAGTATAATTTAGGTAGTCTCTTAGATATATAACTGTTCCATCGCATTTATTTATATCACCGAAATTAAAAATCATTTCGTATCCATCCAGTTGACAGAGGTTCATGTCGAAATCATTTCTTGTTTCAATAAGAACAATGCAATCAAAACAGGTAGTAAAATTATTAAGGGTAGTCTCTAGGTTTTCCAAATTTTTTGAGATGCTTCTAATGTTTTGGTGAAATAGAGTTAAAGCATTTTGTATTTGTTATGAGAATTTTACTCGGCTATATTATTTAATACAACAGAAGGAAAATCATTATAGCTATACTCTTCTATAAATGGATCCATTTTTAGTGTCCAACCTGAATAACCACTACTAGTAACACACAAATATAGAAAACCGTTATAATTAAAAACAAATTTTAAAATTTATAATAATCACTATGTATAACATAAAAAAGATAAAATCATTCAAATTTATTTTGTGGATGTTGTAATATTGTAACAATATTTTATTTAATCAAAGAATGAAACCTCTAAATCAAATATTTTATTTACAATATTAAGACATTTAAGTCCGGTACTGTTGAGTTTAAAACCCACTACTTTGTTTTGATATTTCTGGAGGATTTGTGCAAATATTTTTTTTTTATTTACGTATTTTATAACATGGATTACGGATTTGGTTGCTGAATGTTAGGGAAACCAGGAAACTATGCCAAAAACGTATTATTGACTACTTACCTACCTACCTATTTGAATTTGTGGTTTATCGAATTACAGGAAGTGTTTGCTTTTAGGGGAAATCGTTCTTAGGTAAATTATATTAATTCTGCAGATGCAAAAACTGTGGATGCATTTAGGAATTTGGTTTTAGTTTAAACACCTTTATTGTATAAAGAATAAACATAACAAGAGAATCCATTTCAAAAATTATGTATTTAAAAAAGTCGAGAATAAAAATCGTTAACGAATTCGGAATTTTACCAGAAACTTGGTGTTCTACTTTTCATTGACGCTGTTGCCAGTTTACAGAATTTGTTTCAGATCTACGTAAAACATATACTTTGTTTTAATTTTATTAAATATTTTTCAATGAAATTTTGGGTGCTTCCATTTAGACGGGATGATGGATGGATGATGGAGGATGATGGAAGATGATAAAGGATGATGGATGATAAAAATAATAATAAAAAACCGTCTTTATTAAAAAATTTTCAGAATATTACAAAAAATTCAGTAATGGAGCGAGATAGCCATAGGCTATTCTTACATCTAACTCCTCTTAATTTAGAACATAGAAAGTTTTAAGATATATTAAAATGTTAAAATACAATACAAGGCCGTAGAATGAAACCCTGCGGAACTCCTGACTGAATTGATAGGAAACTTGATGATTGAATTTTTAGTAAAACTGTTTGCGAACGATTATTAAGATATGTTTTTATAAAAGAAAGTGGCTTTTCAGAAAAATCATAATACTTGCATTTAGAATTTAATAAAAGGTGATTTAAAGTATCAAACGCTTTAGAATAGTCAAGTAACACTAGTGCTGTAGCTTGTTTGTGATCCAATCCCGACATTAATGAGTCCGTTAAATGGCAAAGAGCAGTGGTGGTACTGTGCCCTTTTCGAAATCCTGATTGATGCATCGGAAGTATATTATTAGATGAAAAGAATTCATAGATTTGCTTGTATACTATTTTCTTCAAAACTTTAGAAATAATAGGAAGTAAACTTATAGGACGCAATTCATTAAAATTCATTAATATCCGCTTTCAAGGCAACAGTTCACAATGTGCGTAATATAAATAGAAATCACTGGCATACAAAGTTTAAATTAAATTTATTTGTTCTGTAGTACGCAATTTTTTCATAGCAGTTTTCATTACTGTTTTGAAAAACTGAGATAAAGGCATCGTTAATTTTATATGGATCAGCTAATTCGTATGGTATGTCCGTATTTTTAGAAGCCTGTATATTAATCGTTTTCAAAGTTTTAAAAAAATGTTGATGTACATTGAGCACTTACATGACGAAGGTAGGCAGCTTTTTAATTTCTAGTAGAAAAAAGAGCAAAGTTTCTGAGCTGTTTATAGCTATTCCAAGATTCTGGCGTTTTTAGGCGCTTAAAACGAGACAGTGCTATTTCGTTCATTATATATCAGTTTGAGATTTTCTGTTAGCCAGAGAGATCGAGTTTTACTGACCCTTATTGTTTTATACGGACAGTGAATATCAAATAATTTAGTAATATTATTAGTAAGAAATCTGACTTTGTTTTCTATATATGTTACAGTGACTATATCAAGCCAATGTACGAGTATATTATATTTAATTGATTATTAAAAGCATGCATATCTAAGTTTTTAATATATCTAAAGGTAATAAACTTTTGTTGATTATTTACACATTCAAATTTTAAACCACAATAAACAAACCTATGATCAGAAAAAGATAAGCGTTTAGAGTACCACTTACTAAATAAATTTTAGACTTTTCAATATAGATAGGATCTAACAGCGTAGCTGAGCTTTTTGTGATGCGTGTAGGCGGTATAGGCTCTGAAGTGACTTGTTTTAGTCCAAAGGCTTCAAAGCAACGATTGACGTTATTGTCGGCGTTAGTTAAATCGATATTTACATCATCAACTACAAAAATATCAAATTGCGGCACAATGATGTCAACATATCGTCCAGCAAATTAATAAAATTTGGTACAGATCCCTTCTGTTGTTTATATAAAATACCAACTGAAACACATCATACTTTCAATGTATGTAATCCTTGGAAAGTTCCTTCACGGACAATGTCTCGTCAATCTGCTGGTAATTTTTATTTTATCCCATAAATACTCCAAATCTACCCTTTGATGGATGAGGATGATGGAGGATAATGGAGGATGATGGAGTATGATGGTGGATGATGATGGAGGATAATATAGGATGATGGAGGATGATAAGGGATGATGGGGTATGATGCAGGATGATGGATTAATGATGATGGAATATGTAGGAGGATGCTTGAGGATGATGGAGGATGATGTGGTACGGAAGAAGAAGGACGGGAAGAGAAAGGATGTATTATGGAGAATGGTGGGAAGTGGAACGTTCGTTTCTTATTTCCATTTCATGTATTGTTGGATGTTGGTTGTTCATCTGTTTCATTGCATTGGAGTGTCTTCTAAGATTTTTATTAATATCCTAAGTAAGTGTATATTATAAAGCAATGTTTTATTTTATCTATTTCTTTAATAATTCCTGCATTTTACAAAAACAACAATATTACAGGTAGGTACTTACTCTAAAATATAACCTTTCATTTCACTTCATTTGATTCCATCAAAATAAACAATTAATACGTTTTCTAAAAAGCTTCTATCTTATTTTTCTTACTCCAAATCATAAATTAAGTATTTTGTATTACAGGCGAAATTTAAAAACACCTTGTATCAGACAGTAGCTCCCGTATTATCTAATTAAAAATAAAAAAAAATCGTTAATTTTGATGCTCGACGAATTTTATTAATATTTTAAACACGCACTCATAACATATTGATGAACATTTACGTAGTTAATTTATTTATGGTATTCCAAAAAAGCGAAAAGAATTCCACATTTCGTATAGAAATGGATCACAGATGGGCGAAAATAAGTCCGATAACGGAACTGGAACTGACTTAAATGCAGGTTATTTGTATTCAAATATTTGAAACAGCTGTTAGAAAGCAAACACGGAAAAAGTATAAAAAGCCTGAAAAATAGGAAAGTGTGCCCTAGAGGTATACGAGTCCAAAGCAATAAATTCACAATTTACCGTTGTAGGTACTGTAATAAATTTATAAATTTTGGGAATATTTAGAATAGGACAGTAGCTTCCCAATATCGTACCTCAAAAGTTAATAATTGTATTGTTGTGCAGGTTATAAAACTAATTGAAAAAGAACGGAAAAATTATGAAACTTTTTATGAGAACTACTATAGTTCTAAAAATAGAACCCAATAAATAAAAATGGGAAGTAAATTATGCTCCGATTCGTTAATACAAACAGGAGTGCCCCAGATGACTGTGTTAAGTCTTTTTAAATTATATATGCATCTCCAAAATAAAACACTTTAAAGGAAAACTTGTTTGTTATACATTTTGACGAGGCTGCAATTGTTCTGACTGGGAAAACTTGGGATCAACTTAAATTGTAACTAGTTACATAAATTAGATCATTTGGACACTTGTTGCGATTATAAAAAATGTCACTGTTTGTGTCAAAATTAGAGAAACATTTTTCATACATTTAATTACTCATTTAGAAGAAAATTCGTATTAAAATAATATTATTGAATATTATTCCTGTTTAAAACCGTTGCTAAATATTATACTCGAAAGGACATATTTGTGTAGTCTTATCATAATGTGTAACTTCAGTGGTTAATTATTGTATTTTGTTCTAGTTGATTTGTCTTATTTGACTTTTGTTTCAGTTCAAACCGACACATTTTACTTGCAGCAAGAACATTTGAGGTACGCTAAATTAGTGATTCCCATGGGAACTGAAACCCGCAGAGGAAACTTGTAGCATTAAAGAATCGAGAAGCAATTTGATTTTGAACGAAATACCGAAAGACGATGGGTTTAAACCAAGTAGAGGTTTTTCACATTGCTGGTTTTTAAGAACTTTTTGATTAGATTTTGCATATTATTTTAACTTCAAACAATTTATGTAAAAATATTTGCGCCTTTTCCCCTTAAATCTGTTTATGTAACACATTCGTGAACAACATACTTCAAGGTATGTTCCGTCAAACTGATTTTGTTTAAATTTTTTAAAAATGTATTACAACTAAGATTTTTGTTAAGGAAGCTTAAAACTGAAGAGTATTATAAAGAAATGGTATGGAAATATGTTACACATGGTCACAAATTACAAAATTCAATAAAATAATGATAGGAGAACCTGGGGATGATTCAATTGGTTGGTATTTAACGCCCTGCGTTTTAGATATGGAATTAAAGTATGCAATATTTTCACTAGTAATGTATACCTACTAGGATATTAAACCATATTTTTACGATAAACCACAAAATTGCATCATATGCTTCTCTACAAAATTAAAAAAAAGTTGGGTTTGCTTGCATCTACAAAATATTTGCTTCGAAATTTACTTTCTTCTTCATCATCAGAAGACATTCCTAAATCAGATTTCATGTAATATTCTTCCTTGCCTTTTTTCTTCACAGCCTTAATCCTTGACATAAGCCTATCTATTTTAATATTGTAAAGCCTCGCTGCCTCCCGTCTTTCTTTTAAAGCAATCTTTTAAAGCTAATTTAACTGCGTTTTCATCGACTGTTCCTTGAGTTTTTCTAACATATACTCTCGACATCTATAGAACATCAAAAAATGTAATTAAAAAAAATACTAGTGGCACTCGGGGACTGTCGCGGTAAAGCTATTGCATAGCATTTTTTATCAACTTATACAATTATAATTATTTATTTATTTTATTTATGCAGTATTTTTTTTCTTTGATATTAATTCAAGTTTTTTCTTTGATATTAATTCAAGTTACACTTTTTGAGCGTGGTGACCGATAAGAAAACAAATTTTTTTCTTTTATTGAATAAATGAAAAGTTAATATTGTTGTACTTATTGAAAAAAAATATATTTCCTATTTGTTTATCTTTTTGAATTTAAATAAACGAAGTCTCCACTGGTAGCTTGTATTTTTAAAATTAGCTGAACTTGAATGAACCTCGTTACGCGCCACTAAATTACCAAGACTGAAATAATAAAACAATATTTTTCCTTAAAAAAAAAAAACTATAAGTCTCGGAGCTCGAACCACCAACTTTGCTGTCCACACTATCCAAATTTTGACCACTGTACGCTCTGCGCCACCGAGCACATCTTGATATAAGTTTGGAAGCGTTTATACTAATATATAACATTAAAATAACCAAAAAAGGGGGAAAAAAGGTTGACAGCTGTGTGCACGTAGTTTAGATTCAAAAGGAAAAACTGGTATTTCGTGCAAAACGTTTTTATTAATCAATGCAAAGGGCTTTCGGCTTATTTGCCATCATCAGTGCTCATTGTCCACAACGTATCCAACAAGTTCCTGGTCATCCTCACTCCCAAAATTATATATTTCGGGATATTTACAACTTGCTAAATCATAATTTTATTAATATTAATATTTTCAAATTTAAATTTCTCTCTTCATTTTGGTTCGAGTTGTTTAACCGTTTCTACGCTAAATCTTAGAAATGTGAAAATTTAATGTTATTTACTCGAATAATAAGAAAAAATTATGTAAATGATATGGTAGCAACATTTGTGCAGATAAAAAACCTAACCAATAACAGATAAAACATCAAACAGCAAAATCTTACCTTCAAAATAGTAATTTCACACTTTTTTCACCAAAAATATGTCCACTAAACTGTCCACGGAGTACAGTCGCACTAAAAACAAAAACTAAACACTGAACAAGAAAACGCTCTGTAAATTTAAAATAAATTTGAGATACAATCGATGGCTGTATCTTCACCGTGGTTAAATCATCCCCAAATAATGCTTGCAATATGCTATAGATTTTAAAGGTTATTTCTTTTTTTACGTAAACATTTCAAAGACGAATTGTAATTTGTAATACACCTTTTTTTAATTTTTGATCAAAAAACTGTTGACAAGAAAGTTTCGCTGTTCGGAAACTTATTAATTAATTAATTTTGACAGGCATGACTTTCAAGACTACTAAAACAATGAAAGATGATAATGAGCGGGCGGCGGCCCCAGCGGTGCAGTGCACACACACTATTTACTATTTAATAATGAAAATTAAATTAAAATTAATGAGATTATCCATAAAATCTATTTTACATATATTTTAGAATGTCTAAAATAATTTCTGTGAAATGTAGATGAGATACTTGCAGTTTTTTGGCCGTTCTATAGTTCTGCAGCATTTATGCACCAGCCGCCACGCACATGATTGTGTGACGGCTGGTCGCGAATGTATTAAATCTGTTGGAGTACCTTTACTTGTTAAGCATGCCCATATAAAAATAGTTTATCCTTTACCCCTTAAGCCTGCCCGTAAAAACCTTTCTTGCTCTAATAAAAATATTTGGCACTTTACCTCTTTAGTTTGCGACATTTAAACATATTTAGTCCCTTTACCCCTTGGGCACATGTGAAATATTTCACTTTTATCTCTTAAGCATGCTCATGTAAAAATATTAGAGCTATCTACTCCTAAAGAATGGACAAATTAAAATATTTAGACCATTTATCTGTTAACCCTGTCCATGTAAAAATATTTGGACCCTTTAGTCTGTACGCCTGCCCTAAAAATACGAACTGGAATGCAACATCGTCGTTAATACTGTATATTAATCGCATAAGATCCACATTTATTTTAACTTACTGCACACTCTACAGTTTTATTAGAGGAAATGTGACTGTGAAAATGTACACATTCTTGAACCAAATCGTCGTAATATAGATGAAATAGGTACAATAACAGTAGGTACCTAGGATTGATAATTTTCGATAGGAATGAGTTTCAATAGAGATTTAACGTATTAGTATAAAAAATCATGAGAAAACCAATGAACTTGTTTGACTTTTATCCTCTGAAATCGAGTGAGCGTCCTTTGAAATCTGCCGCCCCTATGCTGCGGCCTATACGGCCTATTGACAAAATCAGGACTGACCCCAAGAGATTATTCCAATTATTAATTCTTCTACTGCCCAATTCTTTTTTATTCTCTCTGCAAAACGGGCGTATGTCCCACAAAGGGTGTTTGAGCCTCTTTTGTTGCTAGACTATCTGCAATCTCGTTACCCTTTTTTGTGATGCAAACACAGGCTAGTCTTTGTACTTTTGAGATATTAGCTGTCGTGGTAGCTAAACTAGTTCTTTTACTCCAGGCCATAGACCTGTAAGTGATGATTGGTCTTACTATTGGTGTATACATTTATCGCATTTATCTTTTACCCTCAATGTTTCTGCATATTATTATGACTTTTGTGACCTTATTTACTAGTTCCTTCTTATGTATGTTCCAGAGAAGTTTGTTTTCCAAGGTTAGACCTAGATATTTGACTGTCTAGTCCTCTTCGTATATATCGCACATAATATTTCCAAACTTGCCTCTAGACAGAATATGCCGAGGTCAGTCAATCTGCATAGAAGTTCGTCTACGGTTAGGCTCCACATAAGTGGGGATTAAACTCCTTGTGGACATCCTCTAGTTATGCAGATGAAGATGGTGTCCTGCCCCATCTGTCTCTGTAGTTCTTGTAGGTAGCAGCTGAGCCATCCATCTGGATATGGTGCTATCTACTCCTCTGTATGAAAGTGCTCTTTTTGACAGATTCATGTAACATTTTGTCAAATGCTCCTAATATTTCTATACGTGCACACATGACCGTCTCTTTGTTTGTCAGTGCAATAGTATGTTATGCTTTAGCTAAACTATGTATTTATATCGGTAATTACTGTATTTAATACCCAATGTGGAAGCATAAATATCCAAGTGCGGAAATTTAAACGCGAATCACTTAAGCCAAATCTATTAGAGACGAGCGTAAGTTTGAGTGATCTGAAAGTCGTACGTACCTTGCGCTAGGAAGCAGAATAAGTAATACGCTGCTCAGCGGTCTTTGTTTGTTTCACTGCTGGTCCTATTATACCTTGTCCAATTCATTGTAATTTAGAGGGTCAGTGTTTATATTTCCGTACCTGTATATTTGTCAGCAGAAATTTGTGTTTCCATTAGAGATTCGAGTTAATAATATTAAAAGTACGTAAATAACATACAATTTAGTGGTACCCAGATGGTCGATCGCGAGAAGCCTTTAGGACGATCGTGGCAGAACTCATGTTGTCCGTTTGTGGATGCATCATCTTTCGCAAAGACTGCAAATCAGGAAAAATTATCTCAGTACTATTTTGTAGAAAAATGACTCGTTATAGTTGTTTTAAATAAATATAGAGGACACTTTATCATTTGTTGGTCTATGTCTTACTGTGAAAACAAAGAGATATTGTAAATATCTGTAACGCCAGCCCCTAATAGTGACAATGTAATAAGAGGCAAATAAAATAAAACTTATTTTAAATCTGATGTTTTGACATTAGAGTCCTTATCCTTATACAGATTCCTAACTTCATTTTAAAAACTTTAAATCATGGTTCATTTCCTTTGTTGTCTATAATAGCACATAATAGGGAAAATGCATTAGAAATGGCTATGTTTAAGAGATTTACATAATGCTGATATTAAATATTTAATATTAGATAACTTCGAACTGATACGAATGTTGACGAGCGCACCCGAAAGCTAATAAGTCGCCACTATTTGCTGACGTTAAACATCCACAATTAAGGACAGGCATTATCTTTAATAAAGTCAGTTTTAGAACTTGAACGATCTGCGCATGCTCAGATGTCAAAATAAGAGCGGCGGTAATAGTGGGTGACCTTAAGTGAACTCTTTTATATAAAAAAATAAAACAATACTATCACCCATCTAGTTTTATTTATAAAATTATCTTGCTTAACATTATTGACGAATTAAAAATTTTTGATACAATCGTTGATCTTCCAGTTATAGATTTTTCGTTGGTAGATCTTTATAGAAAAAAGTATGGGCACCACAAATACATTATAGAAAGTACGTCCATTTTTATTTGATATTTGTTCATAGGCCTTCTCTTGTACCCCCTTGAAATAACAATGGGAAGATCGCCTCAGAAAGAAAAGCAACATAAATGTTCTGAATCCGTATTTCTTATTTCATTCGAACGAACGCATAAAAACATCAAAAGCGGCTAATAGAGAACGTTTTGCTTTATCTACCCCTCTCAATATATTCATAAACCATAAGATCATCCCCATTGTTTTTATCTATGTCGCGCATAATGTTGATAAAAGGGAAACCGTAAGGGCAAGGTGATGCCCTCGGGGAAATCAGGCGGTGGAAAATTAACATTTAGAAAAAATTAGTTGCGGTAACAAATTGGGAACAGCAATGAAAAGCATGGGGTGGAAGGAGCGTCTCCGCGATACTATTAACTTGAATTGAAATTTAATAATTTACGTATAAAAGAGGTACGGATACAAAAGAAAAGACAATATTAAACTCGTGGCTTATTTTCTGCTCGCTTTTTACGGAAAATTGAATGGCCTGAATAACGTTAACAGCACTGCGAATTTTCTACTAAGTTTGATTTACTTACAAACTTAATGTGCTTTTTTTAAGTAGGTTTGATTTAGGGAGAAAAATAATAGCAAGTTGCCGGGGCCGTCGAGGAATCCAAAAGTACGAACTTCGCAAATCAAAAGTAAATAGTTTCTATTATAGTAAATTTTCGTTTAAAAAATTACGAAAAACAGACAAATCTAATCAAACAACTCAATTTAATAGGTTATATGCAAAAAATATTAACTTTGCATTACTCATACAAATCCTCGGCCAAGAAGAAAACTTAAACTTAAGTTGATATAATATTCTAAGTCTTACTTAATTCTAGCTTGTGCAATCCCTTCCAATGTCTTAACAAGCCGAATGGGAAACAAAAATTGCCTAAAATTGTCTTTGTCATAGTGCAATAAAACTAGAGGATAACTAGCCAATTATTGTACAACTTAGGTACTACGAATAAATTCCCATAAGCCTGTCTATTAATAATAAAATTTAAATAATACGAGGATGTATCAGAAAATAACGAGACTGGTGCTATAGTATAACAACGAAACATTTATTTAAAAAAATTCAACAACTATCCTTCAAAGTACTCTCCATTCTGTTGAATACACTTATCCCATCGCTTTATCCACTTATCATAAACTTCTGAGAAACCATTTTTTGATAGTCTGTTTAGTATACCCAGCACAGCGTTGTTGAGCTCTAAATCCTACTCAAATCTTCTACCTCTCAATTCTTTTTTGACTTCAGGAAACAAATGGAAGTCACATTAAGCAAGGTCAGGAGAGTAAGGGGGATGAACCATAATTTCAACCCCTAATTCTTCAATTGTTCGTTGACAAATCATTGATATATGAGCCGGAGCATTGTCGTGATGCCGCGTCCAGCCAAAGTCCTGATAAAGCGGCCTTTTTTTCTTTAATTTTGCCTTTAAGGGTCCTCGAAGTACATTAGAATAGTACTTCCCTGTAACTGTATGTCCTCTAGGTACAATGTGATCGTAAATAACGCCAAATTTATAAAAAAAAATCAGGTGCATCACTTTACCAGCGCTTTTAGCAGTTTTGGCCTTCTGCGGTCTTGGGCTGCCTTTATGATTCCATTGCATACTTTGAGACTTCAATTCAGGATCGTAATGATAAAACCAACTTTCGTCACATGTAACCACATTATTTAAAAACTGTGGGTTACGTTGCAATTGCCTTTTCCACTGCTGACAAATTGTCACTCGATTCGCTTTTTGTTCATCGGTCATCACTTTTGGAATCCATCTTGCCGCGATCTTCCGGTACTCTAAATCTTCATGAATAATTTTTTGAGTGGTACCGTAAGACAAATTAACATTGTCAGAAATTCGTTTTATGCCAATCCGGCGATCATTTTGTATCAAGTCGTTAATTTCTGCAATTTTTGTGTCATTTCTCGCAGTTTGTGGTCGACCGGGACGAGGTTCATCTTCAACTGATTCACAACCGTCTTTAAACTTTTTTTTGCCACTCAAACACTCTACATCGTGATAAACTATTATCTAGATATGCACCTTTAATCATTTCAAAAGTTTCAGTTGGTGTTTTACCCAATCGAACACAAAATTTTATCGCGTATCTTTGCTCCACTTTCATTTTTCGATGGGTACGCAAAACACTGACAATTCAATAATTAATTTGTAACAAATGTCAAAAGTTAAATCAAAGCCTACTTGCGGGGTAGTACATTAAATATAAGGCTTTCATGTCTCATTTTTTGGGTTATAAAATGTTACCTCTGAAAGAAGTTATAGCACCACTCTCGTTATATACTGATATATCCTCGTACAAATGGCAACTCACAAGCCAGAGACCGTTATCAATAAATACGGTCATTTTTCAATAAATAATATCTGTAAAAGCTTGTATCAGTACTAAATACCTTTTGTCCTTTTTCGCTTATTTAAAATTTAAAATCTAGTATTGTTACAACCAACTAGCCTAAAGACCATTTGTAACTACTGATAGGTCTTTAGCTACTGTTGTTAATATACTATTAAAGGATTAAGGCAGCACAGTCATCAGCCAAAGGGTCCTGGAATCCAGAAGGGACATTCATTCACCAGTGGCAAATAAAAATAATAAAAAATTTAAATTAATAGATTAAAAATTATCCCTTAATAGCATAGTTGAGCGGTTCTTGGCAATTAGTTTTAGACTCTTTTAGTCCTAAATGAATAGAAACGCCGAGGCTTCTCAAATGCACGGAATAACTCACTGGTTTTGGAAAGGGGTAGAGAGAATTATTAAAATAGTAACAAATGTATATTTACAATAAGTAAAAAATGACTAATAGTCTCAAGAACAAATGAATAACATGATATTTAGGGAATAAAGCACTACTTGATAATATATTCAAACTTTTAGTAAAGATTTATGATAACTAGATAAACATTTTATTGAATTATATAGTTTGGACTTATTCCATTGATTCTTCATTTGGGTTCATCCTTCGATTAATGCTGTTGATTTGGCTCTCACAGACTCAAAATGTAGCCAACTTCATGTCAAGCACCCTTAGTGGTATGATTCATGCCCTCAGGGCTTGGTGGTACGGGTCGGCTCTTGATTTGGGTTTGGATGTAGCAATCTCTTTGTAGCCTTGGATTCTGGAGTCCTGGAATTCGGCCCATTTTCTGCCATAGATCGTGGAATCATGGAACCCTAGATTGCCTTATTTGGGTAACTATCACTATCACTATCACGATTTGGACGTCGTGATAGTCCTGGAAACGGTACTGGTGGTGATTCTGGCAGAGGTAGTACGGTGTTGACCTCTTCTTCTTTTTCTTCTTGTGCAGTGACGTCTTTTGATTACCCTATGACAAAATATTATTTACATCTCAGGTTTTTTAGTAGAAAAAAAAAATATATATATATATAGTAAGTTCCCAAATTACCCAAATTAAAAGCACATTTAAAGTTTCGAAAACAAGCTTTTTTTATTCTACCAAAATTATTTATTATTAATGAACTAGAAAAAATATCCTTTTATTTATTTTTAAATATCCATCCCTCAATTATTGTTATTTACTATGAGTATTAAATTTCAAAACATTGTAACTATAATATATTTTATGAGTAGGTAGCATTTTATAACTCTCTGAGTCTTACAAATTTATGCAGTTCTTATTTTATATTATCAAATTTCAAAAATTATTGTGAAGTTCAGCAGTTTGAAGATTTTATAAATTTGTATTTCTCATCATTTTTGTTTTCGAAACGATTTAATAATGAAAGCTAGTATGTTTTATTACAGAACCAATACTATTATTAATTTCCTGGCCATCAAAAATAAACAACATATGTTTCATGAAATAAGTATACCTACCCTCTTGCAAAATATGCACGTTACAATATAAGTCAGACTTGCTTTTCAGAATATTCCAATTTAAAATAAATAAGAGCTGGAATGCCTTAAAGAAGTGTTTTTGGATCCATTTTATGCTTACTGTACATTAGTTACTTGCCAACTTTGGAATATATGTTTGTAATATTCGTCTATGGTACTTTCCTTGCAGTTTATTAAAACCAAGAAAGATTAGTAACAAAACATCAAATTGCTAGGCGTGACCAACCAATAGAAAATTTAGCGAAACGAACTAAAATCTATCCTTTACTTTACTAATAATTAAAAATAACAGAACGTCTTTGACTGTTGTGGTTTACGGCCTTCAATTATGGGGATGTGCCAGAGATATTAACATTAAGTCTAATTAAACATTTCAGAACAAAGTTTAAAAGCCAATAGTGAAAGAAGATATCAGAAGGTTTGCTGACAGTCATAAAGCCAGACGTCGCCTACATATCAACGTTGAAGCTAGAAACTCATCAGCTCATGGTAAACTGTTGTTCATTTGTAGTGTATTGTATATTTGTAAAAGTAATCATAACAATCTCTAATGGAACTAGATTGATTTACTTTAGTTGATAAGTAATTAGTTTAATTAATGGTAACTCCACGAGACTAGTTACTGGTCAGGTATCATAAGGTGTAAACTTACTATGTCTATTTTTATGTATGAGAGAGTATTAAAATAATAAAGCGTTCGTAATCCATAAAATATTTTTTGAAGTTATTCCTCGAGTATACGCTTATATTTTCACGTAATTAACCTGCTTATAACTTCTAAACAGCTGAAGGTAAAAAAGTGCAATTTTTTCTAAAATGTTTTTTTTCCACAAGGTATGTTAAGAACATTGTGTCAAACGGGTTATGTAGGTATAAGGGTTTAAACTTTGACTTTTAAACAACGTTACGTTCATAAATAATAATTTTAATATAAAAACTACTTCTTACCTACAAATCGAAATCAGAAGATGAACTGTCGCAATCAATATTTACAATGAGTCGCTCGATCATTTCATCAGTAATATTGTCCAACTTCCACATTTTCTCTTCTTCTTTATTCGTATGATTTACTGCCTTTTCCCAATTTTCAGGCTTCACATTATTTACAGCCTCCAAAAACTGTTTAACATCACTCATTTTAAAAGAATTATTTTTTCTTGAAACTTCTCCCTTTATCTGTGCCCATATCAGTTCAATCGGGTTTACTTCGCAAAGATATGGTGGTGATCTAACCACCGTCATCCCACGATTTTTTGCAATTTCATCAATTTCATATTTTTTGAATTTCTCTTTATGAAGGGAACACAAATGATACAGTTCTTTTCTCACAGAACCGGAATGGAACTTAATATTCTTTGAATTTAGCCAATTCTGTAAATCTTTTTTTAACCACTTGGTTGTGGGCATTTTTCTATAAGTCTCGAGTGATAACTTGCATTATCCATTACTATTATACAGTTCTGAGGAAGAAGATCTATAATTTGTTCGAACCACTCTTTAAAGACATCAGCATTCATGTCCTCATGGTAGTCACCGGTACGAGTAGATTCAAAAGTCAATAAACCACCTTTAACAAAACCGTTTGAAATACCGATGTGTACTATTATTAGTCTGCGCCCCTTTCCTGATGGTGGATTTAAACCAGTAGATAAATTATTTAAAAAAGCCTGTCTTCGACTTGTAACAGTTTCATCTTGCCAAAATTTATTTGGTTTATGTCCCTCGTTGATCAATGTTTCATCTAAATAAAACATATTTCTTCTTTGGTTTCTCATTTCTTTTATAGTCCTTAGGTAATTTCTTCTCCATACTACAATATCGCTTCTTTCTATTAAAATAGACTTTCTGGAATGATTTTTCCATAGAAAACCTATTTCTTTTAAAAGTTTCCATAGTGTGCTTCGACTCATTTCAGGGTAATCCTTATCATCTCGAACCGTGGCAAGAACTTTGTCTACTGTCAGAAATTCTTTTCTAAAGAAGAACGCATGCACTTTCCTTCGAAGTCTTTCTTTCAAAATATTTTCTAATTGAAATTTTGGTTTTCCTGGAGCTTTACGTGCTGTTTGAAACTCGCCACATTTCTCTTCTTTAACAACTCTGTAAATCGTAGATTTCTCAACACCAAGCGTACTACTAACTAATTCCACTGTGTCATCAACACTTTTACATACATTTTTGTCTGTAAATGATTTAAAACAATTAAATATTAATGTTTTTTCATTAACTGTTAAAGGACCGATTTTTTGTCGTTTACGCGGCCCTTCCAAATTTTCCATGATCACACTAGAATTCACACTGCACCTTGCAAGTTGCAACTAAACGACATTTAGTAAACTGTCAAGAATACACAACTTGGACCTCCTTACTAAATGGAAAACCTATAATCGCATTTTCGGTGAAATTTGTTGGGAAGGTATTTATCTATTTATAATTCGATTACTGTAAGAAATTCTTGGAATTAAAATAAAACAAAATTGGGAAAATAGGTACTTATTGAAAATAATCTTAAGATACGGCTATGTAATCTTTAATACACAGGGCTTTTGGCCTGTCCAAACCTTTTTCTATTGTTCTGTACAGCTTATGTTTATAAAGGACCAATAAAAGACCCAAAACTTGTAATAGCTCAGGTACATTTATTACAATTTTAGACAATATCTGTAAAAATATTTAAAATGACCGTAGTAAGTTTTGCATTAGAAATGCTGTTTTATTACTCTCTCATACATAAAAATAGACTATAGGTATTTATTTTTGGTTGGAATAAAATGAAAAAAAATATAATATTAGTTTTACAAAAAAGTTACTGTCCATAATGAAATTATGTGTCATATATATTATGGATTACGTCAAAAAATATAAATTTGCAACCTTTGATTTTGATAATGTCGAAAATTGCTTCATGAAAAAGTCATTTAAAATAATTAAATACTCCCGTAAAAATGTTATTTATGTTGAATTACTTTTTTTCGATCTCTAAATTTATTTTAACTGTTACTGCTTGACTTGAAAGAAAATTTCTTATAAAGATCAAGGAGCTCATTTTCACGTACTTACTTTTTTTTAAAAAAAACCCTAAAGGCCTGACGCCAGAGCCTTTGCTCTTTTTCGAATTAAAGGGCGCTCATTAGGAATAACTAATTTTTAAATTCGTTTTAATTTGCAACTGTTGCCTCTCTAATTAGAATAGAGCGCAATTAAATTGCCACTTTGTTTCAACGAGATCAAAAACGGAAAAAGTCCTCGGGCTCCTCTGCTCTCTTCTCCTATTTCTTTTCTTTCAAGACATCCTGCCGACAAAACATTAATTATAAGTCACAAAGAAGGTCTCCCGTAGGATAAAGAACGCGCCTGTCACGGCATTACTTCCTTCCACAGACTAATTACTGCAGGTACGGAAAGGGCAAAGGGCGGCTTCCAAACGCTTGACCTCCCACCCTTCTATTTAAATTTTTTTTCATTATACCGGGTGTTCAAATTAAAGTGTTACAGTTAAATACCGCCGAAAATATGCATTTTAGAAAAAAAGTTTCAGACAAAAGTTTTATAGTTTTTTTGGGGGAAACATTTTGGATAAATTTATTTTTTTATAGCTGACCATAATATGGCCATATCGAGGTGGACTTTGTTTTTTTAAATTGGAACTCCATTTTATTTTTACATATTTCTGTAATATGTAATTTCTGAAATATGAGAATTCACCAACATGAATAGACGTGAACCAAATTAGGGTTCCATTTCGTTCAAAATTTGATTTATTTTTCGAAGCGAATCCCGAATAAAAGTTCAAAGGTTCGATCTCTATCAAATGAGCCCTATTTTTTTTTTCAAATTTTAATTAAAAAAATTACTTAAATCCTAATCTTATACACACCTCAATTTCCATCATCGGTAAGCTCTTGACTTTTATATCAAATACCCACCCAAGGAATCGATTTCTTTCAATTTTGCAATAAACTCTTTTCAGCCTATATCCACAGATGATTAAAAAACCATTAATCTTACACCTAATCGTTTATCGCGTTATAATCAATTTCCTTAATAAAATTAAAGTAATCAGATTAAAGTGCGGCCCCAAACACGAAGAAAATGTTTGGAATGACTCATCTCGTCGGAAAAAAATTAAAAAGTGGGTCTTAGAATAATAATTGTAAGGTTGCCGTTCGTTGTAATATAAGGGTTGAATTGGACGATACTGATATAATATAGTGAATGAAAAAATGTTGATATGCATTTATTAGACATGGAAGGATTAAAGGACTGTGAAGTTAAAAGATCAGTGTCGTACGCGTATGGTTGCTGATATATATTTTTTTTTTCGACTATTTGTCTTTTCACTATATTAATATTTTAGTCTCTATGACGTATTTTGGGTTCCACTGACAGTTAAAATTTAACCAAACTTTTAACAAAACAAACCATACTGTCTATTTGAAATATTATATTTTAGTTTTCTTTTAAAAATTGTTTGCAAATCATAAAACAAAGTATAAAGGCATGTAACCAATCATTTTTATTGTGTAAATGAATATAAACTTGAAAATAATAGGAATAAAATAAAATAACCTCTATTTTTATAAGTCTACTGTCAATGTAATTAAGAATTCCAACGACCTGTCAAAGTGCTGACAAATGGGAACTGACAGTTTAGATATGGCAACCCTGTGGACCTGTTGTACATTGACAGGGTCAATGATACATATAATATGGTTATATAGATTGTTTAAAGCGGGTCGTTTGCGGGCCATATTGCCTCACAAGTACTCATTAATCAGAATGGGTTTATCAAAAATGTATTTACAAACCAATTTTCAGCCTTTAAATATAGTAAAAAAATTCCTACATTTTTACTTCAAGGCATATGCTTATGTTTATTTTGAATAACATGGATGATCAATCTATATGACTATCTATTTCATTGATTGTGTCAAATCACCAGTCCTACAGGGTTGTTATACCATAACCATTCAAAACCCACTGGTAGCTATTTTGTTTGGAATGCTTAATTGTCAGTGAAACCAGAAATACGTCATCATTATGAAGACTTTCAGTTGTCATTAATTTAGCCTATTTTAATTTTAAGATTGCTGTCGATTTTATTGTGAAGCTTTATAAGTGTCAATATCAAAGAACTGACGTCACCGACATAATACTTTTTTAGATAGATCGTAGAGTATCTTAATCCGCCAAAATAATTAATAACTTGACAACGAAGGAAGACATTGCTGGATCAACGACGACATACTTATCAGTTATATTATAATTTTAGACTGTATTTTGAATAAATCATTATTTTAAATGATGATCTAACCCAACCTTCTGGGACTGTGATATGTGGCGACATTTTGATGACCACATAATCTCACCTTAATTTTTGAGTTTCATATTGAAATTTAAGACTAAGACTTCTATGTAAATTTTATTTTGAGGTTATCTAAGTGTCAATGTCAAAAAACATGTTATAAATGACGTTACGCCTTTTAGTAGATGTATAGTCGATATTTTTACAAAGAAAAATAGAAAAAGGTCTTAATTTAATCACATTTTAAGTATATTTAAATGTCCATGTACGCATTAAAGTTTGTTCACGTTTGCATAAATCATATTTTATTTTTAAAATACGAATATATAAACCCTTTATAATGATTTGCCTTTTTTAAAGGGACTCAAGTCCCCTATCAAGAAAAGTTATTCAGCCGCTAATGCAAATAATAATTTAAAAATTTTGGAAATACAAACTTAAATCCCAAATTACTAGTAAATAAAATTAGCTTTCAAATTATGTGTCACACTTTACAGTATGTAATATATTTAATCTCGCTAGGGTGCAAAAATAATAGTCATATTGCTGATATCTCCATAAAATTACCTTTTAAATGATGAGTCATACTCAGTACTTTCCCTATTTAAATTTTATTGGTTAGAGTGACATATTGAAGGGAAATGACGTATGACAGTTTAGGGTATTATAGGGACCGTGTGTCATGAATTTAATGCCAACTGGTGACCAAAATGTGAACTTCATGGGGGGGATTTATTAATATTTTATGCGGCATTTAATGTTTAGTAATTATTAATTAAATAAAGTCGAATTATTTTCGAAATATCATTATCGAAAAGACTTGTTGCATCCGTGGATGTACAAACACATCACTTTGGACACCTGGATTTGATTCGATAGTAAAAATTTTTTATAAATTTCCACAGAGCACACTTGGTGTCTCACACCCAATGATATACATAATTACATAGATTGCTTATCCATATGTAAATCAGACCACGAAAAGCGTATTTCACTGGGCGAAGTTTTCTTTTTATCTACACGGAAAAAAAAATTGTAGAAGAAATTTCTACAATTATAGATTTTTTCTCTACAATAAATAGTACATATAGGGACAGGGACAATTTGTAGTAAAAATTTCCAAATATTTGTGGAGAATGTATTGTAGAGTTATTATCTACAATATTTAGTAAAAATATCCAAATGCATCATAAGAATTGTTCTACAAATTGTTATAATTTTTGCTATTCATTGTATGAATTTATATTAAAAATGTATTGCGTATTATGAAAATAAATACGAAAATTTTACACAATAAATAGTAAAAATTCATACAAATTGTAGTAATTTTTAATAAAACTTGTAGTAGTATTCCATAATTATTATAATTATAACCTAGAAAAAAATGTTCCTTAATAAAATATTCAATTTATTGTTTTAATATAAAAGATACAGTCTTAATTACATTATATAACTGTTCATACCCTTAAAACGGGGATATTTATCACCTTTACACTGATTTGGATATTAAATGACTAAGTCAGATAACTAACAAAAATGAGAAAGTAGGTATGTCACAAATAAGACAAAAAAAATCATTGAATTTGGCACAAAATTCGATCTTGGACACAACATTCGATCGTTGGCCACAACTATTTTTTTTTAAGGTTTTTTTTTACTAAGGTTATTTAAATTAGTTATCTAAAGGTAAATTATTCAAAAACAATAAATGTACTTACCACCAATAGAATTTATTATTAAAATTTTCTCAAACGCATCGGTGCTTATAATATAATAATGTGTTATAGGTACTCGTATATGTACCATGCTTTGTTATGTGAACATGGCGAACGGCTACTGCTGTCTGGCCATTTATGATCGACGTCAGAAAACGTTGGCCAATAGCAGAATTCTGTTTTGTTCACATGACTTAGAATTTCTACAATATTATAGAATATTTTTGAACAAAATTGAATATTTTTCATAAGAAGGAATGTAAATTATTACTATTTTTTGTAGAGAAAATTACTATTTTTTGTAGAGAAAATTACTATTTTTTGTAGAGATAATTATTAATATTTGTACAAATTTTTTCAGAAGTTAGTAGTAGTAATTACGATAATTGTAATAAATTTCTACTTCTACAAACAATAGTAAAATATACTAAATATTGTGGAATTCTTTCCTATTGTTGTAGCATTTTATTCGACAATTCAATTGCTACAATAATTAATAGTTTTTAACTATAAATTGTAGTAAAATTTTCTACAAATTGTTAAGTATTTTTCTACAAGTCTACTACTACAACATTGTAGTAAAATTTTCTAGTCACATTTTTTTCCGTGTATCTTGTATCAATTTTGTGCACTTAGTTTTAAAAGAAATCATTTACAGAACCGGTTTAGAAATTAGAATCTTTAGCGTTTTCTTGTCATTAGAATTTTTACATATTTAAATGAACAAATTATATAAATATAATTTTACAGATAATTAATGGTTCATTCTGTTAATTAGAACTAATCTAGAATGTTACTGTGAAATTAGATGTACAATTTGACAAAAATATCATAGCCCTCTTTACAATTTATAAACTATTTCTTATTTATCACTAAAATAAACAAATTATAATTAATACATTGCAATTACTGTCAAAAGAGATTGCAACAAACTTTAAAATATTAAAAATTCAGTCATTTTTGTAAAATTGCCATTAAACAATACTCAGAATAATAAATAAGTGTCCAATTACAACTCTTACTAAAGTTGTTTATCTCATATCAAAGTTGATTATTTTACCTTCTCAAAGTTGTATTACATATTGCAAATATATATTTTATATAGTGTTATTTCTGAAATGGGAGTGGTCTAAAATATTTACATCCATCTGTTATAAAAATTGTTTAGATCTCTTAATATTATTTAACAACATGCATACTCAATTTTCAAAATACATAATAACGTGTCTTGAAGTAAAACTTTAATTATTTTCTTTTTCTTAAAAATAAAATGCTGAAATATTATTTTAAAACACATTTGGGCTAGAACGGCTCTATTTAGTGGGCACTAGGAAGGGCAATATAGCACATTGCAACCCGCTTTTATAGATGGGTGACCAATCTATATAATTATTTATATCAATGGGTGTCTTATAAATGTTTAAGGTGAATGAATGACATTTCGACTAACATAAAGCTAAAAAGAATTATTATTCTCTATATTTTTTATTAATTTACATTTTTTATATGTTATTGTAATACTTTTAAATTCAGTGTTACTAAATACCGATATTTTGACAATGGATACACTTGATTGAGGTACAACTTTACAATTTATTGTCACTTAGCCAGTTAAAACGTTTTGATCAATATGTATATACATGTCCAGATTTTAATAATTTTATATCATTTTGACCATGTACACGATTGTTTGTTAGGGGCCGGTATCTAGGTATATTTAACTGTATTTACTTGAAATGTTTACCCCATTTAATTCTAAAATTAAACACTATAGAGGGCTAATTTCGGCAGTAGTGCTGTCTCTATATTTCACGCATAGTCCCTATAAAAGTATGTCTTCCTCCAAACTAAAATCAACCTGTCTAAGCATTTTTTAACACGTTAACCGCCATGTGAATTCATTATGAGCCAGAGGGGTAGCCTAATTGTATATATAATTCTAAAACGTTTTTGCTTTGTAGGCCGCATTCATAGTAGGCTATGCACGCAACTGCGGCCAGCATAAGGGATCTCTAAAAGTGTAGCCTGGGGAGCAAAAATCTCTGAATAGCCTACACATTTTTTGTTGTTTAGAAATATGGCTATACTTTTTAAGTTTACGTAAAAATTATTTAAAAAAACAATTAATTGAACAAGTATTTATTGTTTAAAAGATTATTTATTAGTTTTCGTGCTTAAAATAAATGGTTATTTATAATACAAAAATAAACTAAAGGTACATTGGTCCACAAAAAATTGTAGCACAAATCGAAAAGCAAAAGCTTACCAATCTAGTAGATTTATGCCTTAGAAAAGAACATTCAATACAATAAAACACGTCGCATTTATCGCACCTGTATGTAGTTTATTTGGCTTTTAAAGAAGCCTATTTTCTGTCAAATTCAGCCTTTAGCTTTTCATAACATACAACACATCTTCTCCTCTGTGATCCTATATTTTTTAAACCGCATTCTCTGGTTGTACCTGTATCATCTTCTCTTGTTTCTTCACCCAAAAGATCCATTGTTATCTCTTCTTTGAATTTTGTAATACTTTTATGTTTTCTTGTTATTTTTTTATAAATAATGTAAGCTCAACATGAGGACATGTCATACCTCGGAGTGGGAGGTCAATGTTGTCAAAATTATGAGTTATATATGGTTGCGTTTTTTTGTTACAGAATGTGTTCTTGCACTTTAATATAACCTGAAAATAAACAAATATATTGATTGCCCCCTAAATGCGCTTTTTACTCTAGTGCGGCAGTTAACGTGTTAACATCTACGATATTAATACTCAAAACTCCAATGTAAAGTTTTCGTTGAATCAACTCGTATAATATTTAAATCCTTCCTGGCCATTCTAATGCCGCGCTCCTGTACCTACCCGTGCGCGACGCCACCCCAACCGATTCCTCACCCAAAAAATTCGTGCCCTCGCAGTTTTTTCACCCCGACCGTTCTCGTGCTTTCCCGTCTACTTCATTCCATGTGTCTTGATTTAAAATATCCACTTAGGGCTCTTATGATAATGGGAATTGTATATCTTTTGTTTCGCCGATCCCGTAAGGGTGTCGCGTGGCTTCAGCCTCGGCTTGCGTCCTCTTAAATTGCCACAGGATCACAGGATCAGGATAAGCGCTAATTAATAACTCTTCCGGAAAATTAATTTCAAGCGGGGTACGTGAACGAAAATGTTCGTTTTTAGGTTCGGAACAATTATTTTAAAACTGCCAGCATTTTGTTTTGATATTGCCGGTACTTCAAACTTTCGTCTTATAGAAACGAGTAGGTTTATTTGTTAGATATGTAGGGGATCATTATATTAATTTATCAACCTAATAATTATGTTAATTTAGTTATTAATTCAGTGGGTATAAAGGTAATTAAGGGCTTCCCCAATGGACTAATTTAGAACAATTACTGTTTACAATGGTTGATGATATCTTTATCAAAGACTACAGAAACTACAAACACAAATCAATAGTTTATAAATCCACAATTACAGATCATTACTCTACCTACAATCGTACTGTTGATTTTACCTGAACCAAAAACAGAATATAAACAAAAGCAAAATTTTAGAAAATATGTTTATAAAAATAAATTGATTAAAGTCTATTCAGATTTCATTTACGCCGCGTCAAAACAATTTCTCCCATCCAGCAACAACTCACGTGACATTTTTTTGCGCTTCTATTGGTTAATCGGTCGTTAGTCATTTAGACGACGCGCAAATATTTTTTGTCAGAGTCGAATTCAGTTCAATTTGGATAATTATAAACCGCGTTTTGGTAGCATTCACCGTGTTGGTTAGTTTGGACATTTTGTATGTTTGATTGATTATAATTCATTATATTAGAGTTTAGATATACATATATTGTGTTATTTATTTTCTTGTTTTTGTGGTTGAAGACTGGGGCTATTTTTTGTTGCTGAGTGTATTTTTTTAGCGACTACATCAAATCTGTTTCTGTTGGCTGAGTGACGAGAGAAGAGGGACCTATCCATTTAGGAGGTTGCACAATAGGTCTAGTGACTGACAACTCTACTCACCAACTTAATCTATCAATAGTCGATGTCATTCCTCATAGGATTAATTTTATTTGCACCTATATAAATAGTTACTGCAAAAGGAAACTCCTTACAGAAAACTACATTGGAAATAACAATATCGACTGTGTGCTACTAGTACTACTAATAGAAACATTAGCCAATGAAAACAAACAGCAATTATCGAAACCCCTCAAAAATGCAACTAAATGAATAACAAATTACATAATAATAAATTAATAATACTTTGACAACATGGTACGACTTTATAACATAACCTATATTGTCAATGTGTCAAACTATCAAAAAATTATAATTTGTCAGACCTCTTTAAATAAGTTAGAGGGGGAAAATGGGAAAGCAATCATAGGACTATTTTATTTATAAATAATCTCTAACAATATATTAATATTTTAGATTATTTACTAATCAGACTATTTGATAGTGTTTAAGAACGTATGAATTAAACCTTTTTCTTCGAGTAAGTTTTAAAGGTTTTAAAGATAAGGATATACAAATTCACAATAAGAGTTGTTTTGCTTCTAGAGCCCGCTACTGAGACAAGAGCTCCACATGTCAATGATAAGTATTTTAAAGCTGGTGCAGATTAGATAACAATTTTGGGGTCTGTGATGAAAAAACGCCAGCAAGCCAAATTTTGTGTATAACTTTGTCACGTATTACCTGTTTGTAGCTACTACTTATTAATTTTATTAAAAATTCATTAAAAGAATGTAATTTTAATATTAAATTGTGGATCTTAAAATTTATTGGTGGTAAATATTTGAGAATTAGTTATTATTATTATTATTATTATTTCCTTTATTTAGCTAGTTTGCTAATATCACAATATACAAATTTAATAAAAATATACGTATAAGTCAAAACATAGATAATTTAGATACAATTAAAACTAACTAAAATTCTATAGGTTGTTACTGTTTCTGGAGAAATATTCATCAATTAAAAAATCTGTCACTTTGACTTTAAATGTAGTTACAGACGTTACTGATTTAATTTTCTCTGAAAGTGCGTTATATTGATTTAGACCTTTAAAAAATAGTGAATTTTGTGTTTCACTCTTAACAACTGTATCAATATAAAAGTTATTTCTGTTCCGCGTTGGATAATTGTGCACATTAGAGTGATAAGTAAGCTTCTCTTTTAGGTACATTGGAAGTAACCCGTGTTTGATTTTATAAATAAAAATTAACGCATTCCGTAATAAGAGACTTTTGATTGGCATCCACCTCAAAGTTTCAAGCATTATATTAATGGAAGTATATTTTGAATAGGATAATATTATTCGCATAGCCCTATTCTGCAGCTTCTGTAGTCGGTTCGACTCATTTTGATTTAGTAAAAAGAGTATTGTAGAGCAATAATTAAAGTGAGGTAGAATTATAGTAATATATATAATACATTTAGTCCACTGTGATAAGCTAAATGAACTTCTAAATAGGAAACTTAACTTAAATGCAATAGTTTTGGTAACAGTGTTGGCATGATCTATGAATCTCATCTGCTTGTCAATCATTACCCCTAAGTATTTGAATTTTTCTACTAACTGTATAGAATTTCTTCCAATTGTTATGTTACATTGTTTATCAACAAACTGTTTATAGCTATAGTTGCTACTTATCAGCATACATTTTGTTTTATTTGTGTTAATTTTCAACAAATTATTGCAACACCATTTATAAACATGTTGCAGTGTTTCATTAACAGCTCTTACCAAGTTATCTGAATCCTTACAAGAAAAATATCTTAGGACATCATCAGCAAACAGGTGAATGTCACAATGAACCTTGAAATCAACAATGTCATTGATATAAACTAAAAACAACAGGCGACCCAATATACTTCCCTGCGGAACACCTCTGATATAGTTAATTTCCTCTGACAAAATGTTATTTATTTTTAACTTTTGTTTCCTCTTAGATAATCCACACACCACACCACTCCACTCCTATACCCATACTTTTCAATGTTTTTATCAAACGGTTTTGATCAACAGTCTCGAATGCCAATGTTAGATAGTTTTTATAAAATTTATATTTCCAATCATATAAAACACACTGGGTAGCTGATTCACAGTTATGTTTGCTTCTGAAGCCCGATTGTATTCTAGTAATAAGTTTATTTTGTTCTAAAAAATGGACAATTTGTTCATAAATGACCTTCTCAATGATTTTTTCGATACAACTTAACATACTAATAGGCCTTAAATCTGTAGCTTTATTTGAGTTTTTGTCTTTAAAACAGGCACTACCATAGCAATTTTTAGAGCATTAAGTATTTTTGAAATTTATAATGACGAATTTATTAAATTTAAAAGTGGTTCTGAGAGGTTGGGAAAACAGTTTTTTAAAATATTAATGTTAATGTCATCTGTGCTACTTTTATTTTTCATTGCAAAAAGAATGTATCTTAAAGAATCCACCGTACATAGTTGAAATTTTCCAAGAAAATGGCCATTGTGTCTGTCTAAAATTTGATAATCTGGTATTATATGATCAATCATACTAGCAATCGATTGGATACTGTCTATGTAAAATTTATTAAGAACATTTGGCATGTCAAAAATATTTTTTATAATAACATTATGTTCTAGTTCAAGTTCAATTAAGTTATTCGACCTATTTTTTGGAATCAAACATTCAAGATATTTCCACATTTCCTTTGAATTTCCCCTACTTTCTCTATGGGTTTACTTTTTTCTGTTCTAATTACGTTAACGGCCCTATTTCTATGCATTTTGTATTAATTCCAATTATTTTCTGTTTTTTCTTGTGAATAATTTTTATATGCAAGATCTCTGTACCTTGTGGCAGCTTTTACATTTTGATTCCACCATTTTTTGTATTTAAGAAATATTTTTATTTGTTTTTTTTTGGCGCTACAGAATCTAATACGTTTAAAATATTTGTTACAAAGTTAATAGAACAGGTTTAGGTAGCTTCGTCTCTATTTGAAAATGAATAAAATTATTATTTCATTTGCTTATTCCATTTTATCTTTCACAATAACCATTTAAAATTGGTTTGTTCTACTCGTTAACACCGCCAATCAAATTACCCATTGGGAGTTTTAATAAATTTGATTCATCTTCATTACTATATACCATACTCTTCGCCCGCTCGTTTTTCCGCCTAATTTCCACCGCGAAAAATTTCTTCGCATCATCAATATGAATATTTCATGTTATTCATATCTTAAACAAACACCCGCCGGCGGTTTCCTGTCCTATCGGAAAGTCTTTTGTTTTATTAGGGACCAAGGCGACGCACAGCAGCTCCATCAAGGTGCAGGGGCGGTTGGGGCGGCTTCCTAAAGCACCCAAATTACACCAGTATTGTTATTTTTACAAGTAGAAACTAAAAAAGCAAAAAATTAACAAAGAGCGTGTGAAACAAGTGTGGAAAGTGATATATTACGCACCAGTGCGGAAACGTAACGAGTGCAAGGAATACAATTTCCAACGAGTTATGTACACTATTTTTCCTACGACCCCAACATTTTTAATCTTCATAAATTTTTAATTTTATTAAATAATGATTATTTTATAAATCTTATAAGTACAATAACACTGACGATGTCGATGCCACGAAAAAGATTGTTCACTAGTATTTTCATTAAACAACAAACTAAATCGCACAGTCACGTTATCGTTTCGACGAAGAGTTGCATTTTTTAATTTTAAATATGTATCAGGTTTCGGACACTTCACTAACGCCTCGCCATGATCACAAACTAAACACTTTTTGTCGTCAGATAATTTATTTTTTTTTGGAATTAAAGAGAACGACATTATTACTCAGAAAATTACACGACTGCAAAGTAAACCATTAGATGTAGAATCCAGCAAGACTGATTAACAACTGAAAAATAATTTTCAAAACGAGCCAAAAATTCTAAAGTAGGGTTGAATTTTCTATTTGGAAGGTTGCAAAAATTGTTTATGAAAGGAACAAAAATAGAAGAAGAATTAAACGTACAAATTTTTACCTATTTGTATTCATAGTGCAAAAGATTGAAAGTCATAAAAAAAAATTCATATTTATAGTACTTACTCTCAATATTAGAAAAACATTTTTTTCCTTATTTTTCTTAAATAGAGAAAGGCTTGGATGTTTTTGAAATCATAAAATTTTATAACCCCAGTAAGCCTACTATGTTCATTGTAACAGGTAGAAATTTTTCACGGATCACGACAAGTGCATTTGGCCTTTTTATCGTATTGAAAAAAAAAAAGGTTGAAGAAGATTTTACTTCTCAGGCAGTATCTGACAATAATTTTTTCATGAATAAAAATAAATGTTAAAAATAAATGTTTCTGTTAACTTTAATAAATAAAAAAGTTATCAAAAGTATATAAAAAAGTAAAAAAAAATCACATGATATGAATCTATTAATCGGCAAATATAACAAAAATTATTAGCACATTGTTCCAAGTTTAATTTCTGGACACGTTCATGCTCGATGCCTAATATAGCCACATCACTAAGTCTTATCGCACCCCTAGACCCCGCAAATAAGTTTTAATCAGCGAGACTTGCAGGGGTCTTATCGCCACCACTGCATTTGAGTATATTTCCTCTAAAACCGGATTTTTTCTGTTGCTGTTGAAGTTGAAAGACCTGTTATTGTCCCAACTATTTTCTCTGATATTTTCATTTGTTTTGCTATTGACTCTTCGATGTAACCTTCTGCAACATTTGAAGATTTCCAGCCTCCATGCCGCATCAAAGAGGTAATGTCTTCACCTGAGTCGACTAGTATTGTTGCACACGATCATCTGAAACAATGCCCAATATACAAATTTGGGTTTTTTAATTTTAAAAATTTCGCTACTTCTCGTGGTACACTGCCAATTTTATTTATTCCGACTACTTGTCTGGTGCATCTCGTTTTTTGATAATTTATAAAAAACGATTTTTCATTAAATTAAAGTATTTTTTAAATATCCCATAAAAATTACCAGTAATTGTAAATTTTCTAATTGCTTTGTTTTTGGTATTTTTTTGATATTCCATTCCTATTCCTAAAATATAGATTGAAATGAAAAGATAGTATAAAATATAAGAAGAAATTTAAATTACTAACTTTTGTAAAAAGGTAAATCTTTGTTTTTATTGATTATACTACTTTTTTTAGCTGAAGTAATAAAAATATATAATAATAATTAATTTTTTCACTTGTTTTACAAATCCATATACTTTTATTAAAATCAACATATATATTTTTTAATTACGAATTCTGTTAAAAATTGTATTGCCAGTATACGCAAATATCGTTCGTTAGTTCATAAATTTGTTGGCGCTGCTGTCACGCACAGAGCGAATAAAGAATGAAAATAGGCTGACTGGGCTTTGAATGATGAGAGTACATCGAAAAATAATTGCAAAACCTAAAAAGAAATCATGTTTTCTGTTATCGATTATTTTTGGTAGAGGAAGAAGAAATTAAAAATGTTTGTTTTGTAAAAATATGTGTTTTTGTTTTTATCTTTTTTGTCGGGTTATTCTATTTTTGTCTTTTTCGTTGAATTGTTTTATTTATTAGAAACTTTTGTTAATTTGTATCGCTCTTTTATTGTTCATTTTCTTTGTTTTTCAACAAACATTCTAAACTTTTTCAAAATTTTGCCCCTCCCTATAGAATTGTGTAACGACGCCCATGCTGCTGGTGCGTTTACGAGTCAGTTGTAAGTCTAAAGTTATTCTGGTTCAGTCAGTTGCTAGTAATGTAAGCTTTGTCCCAACATCTCACAAAACCGTAATATTACGGTCATCGTCATGCGCAGTAAATAAAAACCTATCAATAAAGCCCAAAGTCGAACGTTTTTTATTTACTGCGCATGACGATGACCGTAATATTACGGTTTTGTGAGATGTTGGGATAAAGCTTATGTCATTCATTTCATAATTTTTCACTGTTTAAAAGTTTTTTTATTATTTGTGTGCATTAAATTTGTTTATTTGTTGTAATTTCCATAAAATGTGACATCTTGAGACGAAAGAAAGATAAATATTGTATTTAATAGAAAACGATACAGTCTCCTAGTCAGTTAAATGTGTACAGAAATCATGAAACATAACAATGACATCGTCTCATTTCATTTTTGAAATTAACATTAAAATATTTTGACAACTATGTAAGAATCAAAGGGATAATCTAAGGTAAGAATACACTTAGAATTATTAAGATAGAATTAAGAGAAGGTGCTATGACGATACTAAAAGTTTCTGCATCTTTGCATTACACTTTTACATCATATGTCAAACTCGAGCTAGTGATGTTATTAGGTATTTCAAAATAGCTACAGTTGGTTTTGACATGTTATAATATGGCAACCCTGTAGGCCTGGTGATTTGACTGTAGGAGAGTCGCTATCACTGGAAAGTATTTAGGCCACTGTTATCCAAAGACTTTACTTTTTAATGTAAAAATATACCGTTTTTACTTTTGACAACTTTTTTATTTTTACGACATTACATCAAAGTCAAAAACTAGCGAACAGTACATAAAAACAATATAACTAAGGCTTAAAGATTAACATGAAATCTCTAACACTTCCCCTTAATCATAAGCCATAAAAACTTTCAAGCCCCAGCCCGTTGACCCATTTTAAATGTTTAGGTTTGGATAATCCTTTGGTAAATATATCAGCAACCATTTCATTGGACTACACTATAAATTTGAGTGAAACCTTTTGCTACTAGTCGAGCCTTATATTTGGGTTTTCCGTTTATATCCGTTTTTAACTTAAATACCCATTTACACTTAATGGCTCGTTTACCTTGAGGTAGATCGACTAGTGTCCATGTTTTATTTTCAAGAAGGCTTTGATATTCTTCTTCCATAGCAATTTTCCATTTTTTTCCAATCTATTCTTGTCTTAGCATTTACTAAACTGTCTGGTTCATTAGGCTCAACATCAATATCATCAGCTTCCGTGTAATAAGTTACATAATCATCAAAATTTTTCTTGTGTCTTTCTCTTACTGGATATCTTTTTTCTTGAACTGTTATAATTTCTAACTCCCTTTCTTCTTCTCCTTCTTCTTCGGTTTGTTCCCCTTCGCAAAATAAGTTTCCAGTATTTTGGGTCAGATTTTCTTTTAAAATTATAGGTTCAGAAACGTTTTCAAATATGTAAATGGGTATACTAGGTACATTATGAGTTATACTCGGTATATCACCTTTTTCTTCGATTAACCCAAAGTCATGTTCTAAAAACACAACATCTCTGGCCCTTGTGGTTTTCTGTAGGTTGGCCAAATCATGAAATCTATGCCCTGATTCTTTATAACCAACGAAAATCATTCTTTTGCTTTTAGCATCTAACTTATTTCGCTTCTGATCTGGAATATGGACGTAACCAACACATCCAAAAACTCTCAGATGACTTAAATTTACTTTTTCACCTGTCCATTTTTCCTCAGGAGTTATGTTAGGAAGTGATTTATGTGGTGAACGATTTATAATATAAACAGCTGTATTTGCAGCCTCAGCCCACATTCTTTTGTCACACTTTGCTTCCTGCATCATACACCTAACTTTTTCCATTACAGTTCTATTAACTCGTTCAGCAATCCTGTTTTGCTGGGGATTGTACGGTATAGTCAACTGATGCAAAATGCCATTATTCTTTAGGTATTCAGTCAAAGCATGATTGACAAACTCACCACCATTATCAGTCCTTAATTTTTTGATCTTCAAGTTCGTTTGGTTCTCAATCATTATTTTAAATTCTTTGAAAGTTGAACAAACTTGATCTTTTGTCTTTAAAAAATAGACAAATATTTTTCTAGTGCAGTCGTCTATCAGGGTAAACATATAATTTGTTCCACTCCAGGACGGCACAGGCATTGGCCCACAAAGATCTGCATGAATAAGTTCCAGTTTCTCTGATGCTCTTTTATTTCTATTTCTGAAAGGTTTCTTGGGCATCTTTCCTTCGGCGCAGGATATACAGACATTACTATTATCATCGGAAAAAGAAATACCAATTGTCAAGCCAATTTTTAATAGTTTCATAGACTTCTATTCAAGTGACATAGGCGCTTGTGCCACAACTCATGAGAATCAATATTTACATTATTTACAGCTAAATAAGGTTGACTAGGAATACTAGAAACATCGTCAGATATGTTCAATCGATAAATACCAGCTACATTCGATGCTGCAGCAAAAATTGTTCCTTCTATTTTACAATTTTCGGTTTTTATTATCCTACAACCAGTAGAGTCAAACACAGCAACTAGTCCTTTAGAAACTAACTTGCTTACAGACAATAAATTTACATGTATACCAGGTACAAATATAGCATCTGTAATTGTTGTTATGCTATTCTCATTTTTCAGTTTTATTGGCACATTACCAACGCCTTCGCTAAATAATTTACAATTATTTGCAACAGTAACTTCAATATTATTCATTGTACAGTTGTTAAAATCAGAAAACCAATCTTTGCGGAAAGTCATATGGGCGGAAGCACCGGAATCAACAAACCAATCGCCGCTGGAGACTTTAACGCCAAATGCCGCTACTCGAGATTTTTGCTAATTTGATTTGTCTCCGTCTGGCTTAGCAACCGATGCCCTTTTCTTGGGACAATTGGGCCTTACATGTCCAACTTCACCACACCCCCAACATTTGATATTTCCTTGGTTCTTCTTTTCGCAGATTCAGAATTATTTTGTTTATTGTCCCAATGAGTGTCTTGAAGCAACTTCGTTTTTACAAAATCACTCGTTATTTTAGCTCCTGAGTTCTCTAGTGCCATACTCATAGGGTCATAATCAGAAGGTAGACCAGCTAACAGTGCAGCACCAAGAAACTCGTCTTCTACGGGCTTTTCCATACTAGCAAGAGCCATTTGAATAGACATAAACTCATTCACGTAAGTTTCCATAGACGTGAAATGTTCTAATCTCAATGAGCACATTGAACGAAGCAAAAGAACTCGTCTATTTAAGCCTTTATCCTCAAAAGCTTTTTCTAAATTCCCTCACATGTCCTTATCAGTTTTGCAACTCCTAATATGAGGATAACAACAAGGCATAACCATTCTATTTCTTGTAGCCTCATCAGTTTTGTCATCAGGAGGATATCCATCAACAGCATTCCATACATTCAAGGTACATCTTTCAGGTACAACTCCATGCCATACTTCCAATCTTGATAATTCTCCCGTCCTACTAATTTGGTAATAGGAGGAAGGGACTACATATTTTCTAAATTAATTCCTTCTGGGCCCATAACCTGTAGGAGAGTCGCTATCGCTGGAAAGTATTTAGGCCACTGTTATCCAAAGACTTTACTTTTTAATGTAAAAATATACCGTTTTTACTTTTGACAACTTTTTATTTTTACGACATTACATCAAAGTCAAAAACTAGCGAACAGTACATAAAAACAATATAACTAAGGCTTAAAGATTAACATGAAATCTCTAACATTGACAGGTTCAATTAAATAGATAGTTAAATAGATTGCCAACAAAATTGAAAATTCTCTTGGGTTAGTCCACAATAAAAGTATGTGGGTTAGTCTTCATAGTTCTTAAATCTACGAACCGTGAACACGGCCGTCTAAAATATCCTTAGAACATATATTCCAAGAAAATATCGAATTGATCGAATCTTTAAGCCCAGTCAATGTCATTTCATACATCATTTAGACGAATAAGTTTTCAAAAACTAGTTAAATTTTAGTGCTTCGAAATGGCCTCCGGAGCTTGCAGAGGACCACAACCGTGCTGCATACCACCATGTTTACCTCCTCCGTGCTGTCCCCAAGCGTGCGTAAAAAGTGCTGATATGTGCGACCGCATGCAGCAAGACGCGATTAATTTAGCCATGCAAGCCATGTATTTGTACACCCTCGAAAGAGATATAGCAGCTTATGTCAAAAAGGAATTCGATAAGAGGTACTCCCCTTATTGGCATTGCGCAGTTGGAAAAAACTTTTCGTCATATATCACCCACGAATCTAGCAATTTTATATTTTTCTTTCTGGGGTGTACCGCTTTTGTACTTTATAAAAGTGGCTAATAGTCCTTTAAGATCTCTCTCTAATGTAATCAGCGGTAAATAATAAACATCGTATTGAAACAGTTAAAGCTATTCCTTGTAACAATAAAAAATTAAACAATCTTGTCTTTGTTAGACTATATTTAGGCTAAGGAAACTGTTACCTTTGTAAGGGAGGTTAAATAATTGGAATTCTTAACTGGTTAATGCGATTAATAGGGAGAGAGTATCTCTCTGGAGTATCAGAAAAGGATGTGCGGCAAATCATATGGTATCAAGTATTAGCCACATATTGGAGCACCGATATAAGGAAAGTTTCCTGAAACTAACCATTTCTTCACATTCTGCTGGAAGGGGAAGCAAGGATGGTTTCCTACGCAGACTCTTGTTGAAAGGAAGTAAGTCAATGCATCACATCCTCATCATGTATTGTAGATATATCTTAGGGCTAATTTATTCGAATACGTTTCTACCCAACTCTATCTGCTAAGATCCTGAAATAAATTATTATGTTGTTATGTTGAAAATAGAATGTTAATACACTGCGACCTAAAAGATCTATTGTGCCTTCTTCTATCGCCAATGCACTAAGAAAATGTCTCAATGCCGATAACGACCCTTCCAATCCTATTTTTTCAAGGAAGTGTAGGATTTGAAGTGGCTTCAAGTTAGGTAAATCTCCCACTTCTATTTGATGTAGTGCCCTTGGATTCTGGAGTGCTACACATTCAGTTAGGATGTGAATGCAGGTTTCGTTTTCCTCCTCACAGAATCTGCACACACTATCCTCTACTAGTCTCAGTTTATTTAGGTGTCCTTTTAGTCGGCAATGCCCGGTAAGGATCCCTGTTACAATACGTAGTCTGTTCTTGCTCAGGCAGATGCAGGCTTCCGATCGTTTCTAGTTATATTCACCCAGAAGTGTCTTGGCCTGTCTCAGCCCCAAGAGATTGTTCCAATTATTGGTTCTTCTACTGCTCAATTCTTTTTTAATCTCTCCTAATATTATGTTACTGCTGATACCGCAGAACGGCTCAGGTCCTACAAAGGGCGTTTGAGCCCCTTTCCTTGCAAGACTATCTGCAATCTCGTTACCCTGTACCTCGTTATGTCGCGGGACCCAAGTGAGAATAACTTATTTTTCTCGCCTAGCTCATTCAATTGTTCTAGGCATCTCCAGACCATTTTTGAGCTGATTACGTAAAAGCTCAGCGCTTTGATGGCTGCTTGACTATCGGACATGATGATAATCTCTTGTCTATGATAGTTTCTCTCGATTTTAAACTGGATACACTTCTCGATGGCGTGAATTTCCGCTTGGAAGATGCTTGGGTATTTTCCCAAGCTTTCGGAGTGCTTGGTTCTCGGCCCATACACTCCTATTCCAGTTCCTTTTATGGTTTTGGAACCGTCCGTATACCACTGAATAGTACGTCTTTCGGTTGCAAGCGCGATGGATTCTTGGCTCTATTCTTTCTTGCAGCCCAGCTCTGTGGTTTTGAAGTTTTTCACAAAACTGTACTTGTTTAGCATTTCATCCTGGGGCATGTCCCAGGTATCTTTAGTCCTGAAGCAAGTAGACTTTCGTCTAATTACTCCGTTCCTGATCATTTTATATCGTATTCTTTTTGCCACATTCTCTATCATCAAATGTAGAGGGGTTAGGTTTAAGATCATCTCCATTGCGGCCGTAGGACAGGTTCTCATTGCACCAGTAATGGAAACACAGGCTACTCTTTATACTTTTGAGCTATTAGCTCTCGTAGTAGCTAAACTAGTTCTGTTACTCCTGGCTATAGCCCCGTAAGTGATGATTGGTCTCACTATTGCAGTATACATCCATCGCAGTATGTTTGGGTTATATCCCCATCACTTATCTGCAATGTTTCTGCATACCATTAGGGCTTTTGTGGCCTTATTTACTACTTATTTCTCATGTGCGTTCCAGAGAAGTTTGTTGTCCAGGGTTAGGCCTAGATATTTGACTTCATTTTTCCATTCTATATCTATCCCGTCTAATTTAACGGTTTTGAGATTAAGCTTTCTTTTTCTTGAAAAGGCTACTAGTGTTGTTTTTGTAGGGTTTATACTAAGTTTCACTTCACGGCACCATCTTTTGGTATGTTCTAGTCCTTGTTGGGATATTACTAAACTTGCCACTAGCAAATATGACCATGTCGTCGTCATAACCTTGACAGGGTATGCCGAGGTCAGTCAATCTGCACGTTAGTGGGGATAGAACTTCTCCTTGTGGACATCCTCTGGTTGTGCAGACGGAGATGTTGTCTTGCCCTATCTGTCTCTGCAGTTCTTGTAGATAACAGCTGAGCCATCCATCTGGATGTGATGTTATCTACTCCTCTGTATATAAGTACTCTTTTTACAGATTCGTGTGGCGTGTTGTCAAAAGCTCCTTCTATGTCTAGGAAGGCACACACAACCGTTTCTTTGTTTGTCAGTACATCCTGGATTACGTCAGTCAACAAGGGCAGTTTATGTAGATCTTCCTGCTCGGTACGCGTATTGGCTGTGGTGGAGTGGCACCCTCTCCAGGACTTCCGTTCTGATATAATTATCAACAGCCTTCTCCATTGTTTTTAATACAAAGGATGTGAGGCTGATTGGTCGGAAGTATTTAGGATGTGTGGTATCCTTTTCCCTACTTTTGGAATAAAGGTGACTCTGGCCCTTCTCCATGCTTCTGGTATATATTCCAGCTCCAGTCTGCTCCGGGATAGTAATTCCTTCTGTGCCTGCTGAAGCAGGGCAGGAAATATTCCATCCACACCTGGAGACTTAAACGGTTCAAAAGTGTTTACGAACCACTTTAACCGATTTCTGCTGCATATGTGTTTGGTCACTACAGCGGCCTCTCTTGGGGGCCTGCTTACCTTAGTTGTGTCCCTTATAAGAAAAGGTGTGCTTCCAGGAAAGTGAGTTTCGAGTAAGAGGCGAGCTCTTTCCTCCTCACTCTCCGTGAAGCTTCCATTTGGTTTCTTTAATGCCATAACTATATCAACTCTCCCTTTTTCCAGGGCCCTGTGTAGTCTCGCTGAAATAACGTAAGAATGCGTATTACGGGACTGAGGACAACTCAACATTGCCGTCATTAAAAGTTGTGATTTGTAACTTAGTCATGAGCTACAATCGGTCCTTTTGGGTTGCAATGGATGGAGTTGTTATCATCAGACTCATCTTCAATCTAAACCTAGCCTACATCTCTGTTTGACTTAATAAACATTTTAAGAGGAAGTGCATCATATAGGTAAAGAACTCCAATTGAATACTTCCCTCTTTAACATTGACATCGACAAAGAAATCTTTAAAAAAATCAGTAATAAAAAAAAATAATGGCGACCAGTCGATAAAATCAGCACAAAATACCACGAGTGTTTGATATACTTTTCATGCGTCCTCTCTCTTTCCTTGTCTAGGGTCAATACGGTGTGTACTGAAACATAAATAACTAATAGTTACCAAAAACAATTGGGATACTATAACACACTTTGAAATAGTCAAATGTTGTACCGTTAAAATAATTTTGTTCGCAAGATAATGCGATGAGACGAACCTCACATGTTGTGAGAACTCTTTTCAAAAATATTGAATTATATTTTGTTTAAAAAAAATATTTTTTGATTCAGTATAATCACATTTTATATTTGTATTGTTGGAAATACATCCAACATTTTATACTAATTCATAAAGCTAGTCCAGTCCCTGAGGGTCAAACCAATTAATTAAGTAATATTCAAACAAGTAAATCTTCAACAATGATATATGAATCAAAGAAACTAAAAACGCCAACCCTGTATAGTAAATTCCATTTAAAAGATCAGAAGTATCAGTCGTAACGCTTACTTGTATCACGCTCTCTCACGTCTGCAAAGGCAAGAAACAATTTAAAAAAAGAGTCTTACAATGGGCCATGTTCACATGTGAGATATGCTGTTTTATAAATTATATTGTAATAGTTAGTCGCTATACAAGTTATTCTAAATAGTCAGTTCGTTAAAAAAGCCAAAAGTTTTTAAATTAAGCCCAATTGAAATTTAAAATTTGAAATTATACGTCATCGGGAATAGACCAATCATCTTCTGTCGAAGTTTTTTTTGTTATACAAAACCAAGCCAACGAACAAACCGACAAACAGAATGTCGAAGTGAACGCACATCTAAGTGACATTAAAATTGACACCACCTAACCTTAGTTTTTTGTTTTGGTTTAATTTTATTATTAATATGAAAATCAGCTGGATTTATAAAAGTTGAATCAAGTGTTTTACCCATTGTAAACGAAAATATGATTACCGATATGATTACTGCATTTTTTAACAATACTCAGTTTACAAAATTCAGAAAGGTAAGACTTTGTTTTAATAGTAGGTAGTTACAGTTTATATGGAGCAAGTAAAACATATTTATCTCCGGTTTTATTTTTAGATCTGCCAAGCAAGAATATGGGGATAATTTCTTTTTCCATAAGAGAGAAGGAGACAAATTACACCTAAACATAAAGTACGGCAAAAACCTTCTGATGAGGTTGTTGTAATTAACAAAAATGAAATTTTTAGTGCACAATATACTTAGGATATGCTGCATGTCAAGGTTTGTAATATTTATTATGCTTTTTTGTTTTTATATTACATATAATAAACAGTGTATAAGGCCCTTTATTCCTATAAATATTTTTTTTCTAATTTTGACATATAGACATTTTTTGTAATCGCAGCAAGTGTTAAAATAATCTAGAAACAGATTTTGTTAGTGAACCTAGTAATAATTATGATACCAAAGAATGCTGCAGAGCACCTATGAAATTTTGAGTTAAAAAATATGCCATATTTTTAGGCTATTTTTATACCCTTTTCAAAAATTTTATGCTCCTCGTTTTTTGCAAAACTTAAAATGCTCTATAGCTTCGAACAAAGTCAGCAAAGCACCTCTGTTTTATCAAGTTTTTTCTTTAAAAACAGCAACACCATATATTTATGCACTCGAAATATTATATTTTTAAAAATACATGGTGCTTGCTAACCTTCGAAAGAAGCCAGCAGAGCAATTCGGTTTTTTAAAGCTTTTTTCTAAAAACCACACCCCATTTTTAGACTCTTGAAATATTGTAAAACTTTACTAAAAAAATTGCTATTTTTAAATAATACAGAGTGCTTTGTTGGAACAAAGTCAGCAGGACACTTCAGTTTTTTAATTTGTTTTTTTTTATATATAAAAACAACTACTTATGACACATGTTTAGGCTGTTTTAAAATCCTAAAAATGTGGTAAGTACATTTGTTTTCAGAAAAAAACTTTGAAGTCAGCAAGGAATTGCGAATTTTTTTTAAAATGCCAAATTTCGAATATTTTATAATATTGTAGGAGCCAAAAAACGTGGTGTGGTTTAAAAAAAAACTGGGGTGCTCTGCTGGATTCGTTTGAAGCTAACAAAGCATCCCGTAATTTTTTATTTTATAATACTCAATAGCCTAAAATGAGACATAGCTGTTTAAACAAAAAATTGTATTTTTAAAAATGACAGTTTTTTTCGAAAAGCTCTATAATATTTCAAAAATGTGAAAATGTGGTGAGATTGTTTTTTTTTTAAGTTTTGAAAATCCGAGGTTCTTTACTGGATTCGTTCAGAGCTAGTAAAGCTCTGCTCGTCTTGTTACATAAAATAAAGGCATTTTGTAGCTGGTTATATAGTTATTTTGTAACTGCATATCTAACCCTTTTATTTTTTCAGTTGGTTGTAAATATGTGGCTTCATAGAAGAAGTGAGGAACCATCTGTAACATCTACTCAGTGTTATTGGAAAGGCTCTAATTTATCAAAATGCGTAAATATTGATGTACACTTGGCTAGATTGTTAAAGAAACCTCTTCATCCACTACAGGAAAATAAATCAGTACTTTTATATTCTTAGGATTTGTATATATATTTTTTATTTGTAAATAAATTGTTTTTTACTTCATTTTTCTCATTTTTAATTAAATGGTTAATAAATAAAATTTTCACAGATTTTTATATTTTTGTTTGTAAACAACAATTGAAGAGTTTTTATTAAAAATCACCAATGTTAATAATAATAACTTAAGTCAATATTATTCTTTCTCCTTTTTTAATGCTATTATCAATAAAGGTATTACTTTAGCTTGACCTATGATCAATTTTTAAATTTTGTGATATATTTGGTTCGACAGAAAAAAAATTATAACCCTTTGACATTGGTTGTATTTACTTAGATTTTCATAAAAAATAAACGGAACTGCAAACATGTTTTACTATCGTAATAACGAATAGCAACATTAAATTTTTTTTTTCACATTTATCACTGTTGTCATTTTCATAATGGATTGATAAGAAGGCACACTTTCTGGTTTTTTGAAAAAGGTGGCAAGAATTGTGATACTTTTAAATTTATCAGCAGTGATACCACATGTAGTTACCCAATTTATTGGAATATATAGACTTTGCTACCACATTCAACTGAACTTGGTTGTTTTTAATATTTATCACTGTGACATAGGCGTTTTTGTCAAAATGTTTCATTTTAAACTGCTGTAAATTGGTGCCTTTGTTTTGGTAGTTTTAGTCCCAAAAAAATCTATGCATATACAGGTACTCATTCCTCTTTGATTTGTTCGAAAAGTTAAAATTTTATAAAAAATTACATTGGCTGTTTAAAAACTCTATAATCCCTGAAATGTGATAATTAGGTAAATTAAATTAAAAAAACAAAAAAAATTTATTAAATTAATATTTACTCTTACAAAATAGGTTCTTGTAAGTTAACAAGCAATTATGCAGATATTACTAAGTAAATGTACTTGCTTAAAATTCACACACGAATGTGGTTTTAACATGTTAAATTAACTAACCCTTCTTATAACTCTTTCCACATGTATTCTTAGAGATGCTATTCTTTTACTTAATTGTACATCTTCTGGAGAACTTTTTTCATTCTGTGATACACTAGGTGTGGCTTTACTAAAGTGCATCCCATGTTTTCAAGTAGCTGAATATTCTGAAACCCCTATCTGCCATTATATGGGATCCAGGAACCAGTTTGTTTAAATACCCACATTTTTCTATTATTTCTTTATCACTAGTTCTTCCACAAAATGATGAATAAATTCGGTATCTTCAAAACTTTCAGGAGATTCTGCATTTTCTTCCAGAAGGGTTTTTAGGTTATACACCTAAGAATTTATAGTAGCCTCATTTTCAATTTCCTGAAGGGGACAATTAGCAGAAATTGCTGCTACATCTTGATAATCCGGTGTATTTTTATTAAAAAGTTCACGAGAAACATCGCCAGTAGAAGGTTGATTTTCTTCTTTCCAAATTTCTAGGAACACTAATAAATATTTTTGAAGATGAATGTGAATCATTATCACATTCTGGAACAAAACACTTTTTCGTAATATAAAGTACAAAATTAAACACTCAAATTCCAAATAAATTCTTGATCCAGACACTATGATGACAGATGCCATACACAGTGCTGCCATTTTGCCATTTTCTGAATTATTAAGTGTCTTTTAAAACAATGAAACTTTAAATATGGTAAAAGTTTAAACAGAAATAATACTTTCAAAAAACATTTGATATTATATATTTAAAAGATATTTGTTTAATGATGTTTTAGAAGTCTAAAAGTAAGAAGGAGTACACAAACGAACGTACATCACTTCTCGTAAACCTTCTAGCCGGCAACGTTGTGCGCTAGCTCCTATTGGTCTATTCCCGGTGACGTCATAAATTTTTAAAAAATTCATAACTCCGGCAAATGAATAGATAAAAAAAAAATAAAAAAAATGTAGTTTTATTTTTAACTGTACTATTCATAAAAAAAATTTCAAAATTTTTGAACATGCCCCATTATTTTAATCAATCAAAAAGCGACACACTCGACAGTTCGAAACTAACGCGTCAAGATCTTTGAAATACAATGGGTGGGACACGATGGTATAAAAATGGGACGCATTTTTTCTATAAGGCAGATTGCTGCATAATTTGCAACTATGCACCTCTCATTTAATTCGCTTCTGGCACTTTCATAAACGAAAGTATATAAATGTAAAAAGATGTATGATGTAATAAATCTGTTTAATAACATGTGACTTTAAATAGACTTGGTCTCCATCATATGGCAATACGGGGATATTAAACATTAAGTTTGGCCATCTATAACTATTTAAGCCATTTAGTTGACAAAATGAAGTGTGAGGTTAAGTTATATTGTGCTTTCTTTGTGATTTTTGATTATAATTTAAATATTGAACTGTTTAATTAAGATATTCAAAATGGTGGGGAAACTTGTCATTTCATAGGTAAGAGTATGTTCATAGGCGTAGGTATAGGGAATAGGGATTGATTTCTTTAACATTGTATTCCTACTAAAATGCAAGCAGAGGTTAAATTTGTTTTTTATGGATTTTAAGGATATATGTATGAAATGTATCCATAGTCGCCTGAGTTTCCTGTACTCTTCATATATTTTTTACCAATGAGACCAGAAAAACAAAATCGAATTTTTATTATCCTGTGTATATTGGAAATTATATTGTAAATTCACCTTTACTTCAGACGACCTATAGGTTTTATATCAAAATTGGAAAATTAAATCATTTTTAGAAAACTTACCTACGTCAATTGTGTGTTGCATCCTTCTCCTTTCCCGTGTGATGCGTCCAAAACATTGCATTATTTAGATGTGTGAGGGGCGAGTCTATTTTAGATATTATGTCTAGCTTTTGAGTTTCTATATTTGCTATAGAAAATAATATTTTGATGAGTCTAGATTTGGATAGTTGATATTTCTTTGATCTACATACATGAAAATGTAAAACACTCTAGAGTCTAGAGGGATAGTTTTGTAAACATGTTTTCTTATATTTTACAGACCCAATCCCGTTTTTCATCATAGAATATTGTTTTTCTGAATTTCTTTAATCCGTTCCTGAAAAGAATCAGCGAAGGGTGGGGAGAGGCAAAGAAAAATAAATTAATTTCGGGGGGAAGCTAAACAATGGCCGCCCCTACCCCCATCCGCTAATGGTGGCCGTTTGTGCTGGAATTGCGGCGCGAGACGGGTTTTATTTTTTATGTAGATTCTCTTGGTTCCCTAAGGGAAGGGCGCCTCGCTTTCTACCCTTTCTTTCGTTTTAAATTTCCACCCGATGAGATACTTTTGCCGTGTTTGCGAATGCCGACTGATGAGATGGGAATTATGAAAAAATTCTCTTTTTTAAATCGACTTTATTTTTGAGAAAAAAAGGGAGGAGTCTAAAAAGTGATGTCAATCATTTCAGTCGGCAGGTTTAACCAGTCATTACCGACTCCACTTTTAGCTATGAACAAATTAAAATGCATCATCGCAGCGAGTAAAAGCAATCTATACAATACTTAAATACTCGTGTTTCATATTTTTTAGCCTATAAATGCAGATTGTAGATTTTCAATGACCCACCAGTCACTAATTCCCAAAACTTTCGATAATATCGGCCTTATTAAACGTATTACTTATTTTATCACAACGTTTTATGTGTCCCTTTTTTTCAGTATGTGATTTCCAGGTGTAGTTGCAGGTTTTGACAAATATTTAGGCAGATTTGAGAAAATACAGGTTTTAACTTAACTTTTACAGGAATTTCTATTCAATTTCAATAGGATTGCAAATAATTATTGTCCCGTATAATTTCACTTTCAGAAAAGTGTTTACAACAAACTACTGCTATTTTTGAAGGAATAAAGTTAGTCTTAAGATTTGTCCAGAATTAACGTTCTTGTTTTAAAACACTATTATAATTATACTTTACACCCAGGAATACAGCAGGTAATAGCTATAATTATTAAAGTTATTATCCTCCTTGTAACTGGTCAACAACGGGCCACCAGACACTTTTTAATACTTAATTATGTATATAGTTAAAAGTCGGGTTAGAAACACAATGGAGAGTTATCCAATGCCACCATTACGCGTGAACTACAGGTATAACAAAAAAACCACTTTATTTCAGTACGATTATACAGTTTATCACAATCTTTTGGTTCTATGTTATACACACTTTCAACAACTAATTAATAAAATTGTTTTAGTTTCACTTAATCTGAACGTTTTTCGAAAAAAAAAAAAGGACAAAATACGCTACAAGAGGGTACTGAAATGTAAGTACTATGTACCGAAACTGGACTTGATCGCCGTATTGCAAGATATATCTTTGCTATGCTAGAAGTACAGTCGGTAATGGCGTAGTCTATTAAAAATGTTCATCTTCGTTAACAGCGTACCAAAAAATGTTTATGGTTGCCACTTTGTCACTGTTTTTCTTTTAATAGTACCTGTTAGCATTGTAATATAATGTAAAGAACATTGGCAGTCAAGAGTAAGGGGTGCAGGAAGTGATGGCGGTAGTAGCGAACCGTCGACTGCACTCTCCCGGGCAGAACGAGAGCTATAGTGAAATCAAGCTGTTTGTTGATGCTCACGCATTGTTCTATTTGACTTGATTATTGAAAATTGTTATTATACCTAGATGTATATGTGTGCTCTTATTTATGTCCCATATTGCCTGGTAATCAGAGTACCTACAGTAGGTTTTGACTACTTTGTTTTTTATCTTTATCACAAAATTCAAAAGGCTAGACGTTGGGCGCCAACTGTGTATCAGTAATGCAATGGGCAATTTAGTGGATAACAATATTTTAACTGAATAAAAAACATTTAAAAACGGCTAATAAAGATTTCTATGGTTTCTTGGACTCGTATAATGCAATTAAATGATCAAACAAATATATAATATTTTTTCTTGAAAATATGAAAACCTATTTTTCTTGGTTCCTTCGTACAGATGTTTTCATAAAAAAATATACAAATCAAAATTTATTAACAATCCTGGGGTGGTGAAGTTGCTAGAAATACAAATTTAAGTATATAATCAGGATGTAGATTTTTTTTTCATTGTTATAAATAGTCATGAGATTTGTCATTAAAAAAGGATAGATTGTCAACAGTTTTTAAAAATTGTCAGATTAGGATTATTTTTTGTAAAAAGAAATAAAAATGTTAATATGATTATGCGAATGGAATATTAAAATAAATGTTAGAAGTTAAATAAAGTTAATAAAAAGATAGAAAAGGTAACAAATTTTATTTGAAGTAAAATATAAAGGTGGAAATAAAATTAAAAGTGGAATTTTGCAAATAAAAGGCCAGAAAAGATAGCAGAGAGAAAACGAGACGCAAGAGGCAAGGCAGGAGCTGGAGGTAGAGTAGGAGAGCAGGAGATAGAAGTTACAGTAATAGGCAAGAGAACAGGGAAAAGAGTGAAGAATTTAGAAAAGTAGGGGTAGAAGAAAGAAGAGAAGCACATTTTTTATTATTCAATTATTTTAATTTTAATATGCTTTTAATTTTGTATCTAATGTTTCCATATCAATATATGTATAACGCTTCTTTTATGAGTATAACTGTACAAATATAGCTTTATTCCGACAAAAGATTATTGAAGAATATTAGAATCATTTTTTACTTTTCATTCTGGCTTCTGAGAAAACAATTATTTTTTTTTCTTCTAATTTTCCTCCATTTTCCATTAAGGATCCGTCATTTTTCAAAACATTTTCTCATCAAAAGAAGACCCCTTTTACTATCCCGAACCAATTTAAATATTCAGGCAAGGACAAAAGAGACTCCGAAAGAAATATTCAACCCTTATTTTCTTTTTTTTTTTCAACCCCAACTAATTACGTTCAGGGTTCTTAAAAGGAATTACTTATCCTTCATCTATAACGAGTGTGGATTCCGCTTCTGCTCCTTGCAGAAGCGGGATGAAGAGATCTTGCCATGGAAGTGACAAAAGAGGTTTGAAAAAGGGATTAAATTGTGTAAATTTAAAAATTTTGGAGCTTGAAAGTCTTAAAAATGTTTAAACTATCTTTAGGAGAGAGGGATGTACTGACACCCCCAGTACCACCTTCATGGGCGCCGTTCAACAAATTTCTACACGGGGCACAAGTGGCAAAACGCCGCAGGCTATAGTGGAGAAAATGGCGAAAAAATAAATACAAATTCAAGGGGGATCGACACCCCCATTACCCTCGTGTGGCGGCGCCCATGACCATTTTCTATCTACGTGCTTGCAAGATAATCACAATAATGGGTCTCGCTAGGTTGCACCATAGACATCATATTATACAATATGTCTTACTAATTTGGAACCATAAGGAAAACTGTTTTATTATTGGTTTTGTGAAAAAATTTATTCTTGATAAAATGTTCTACATGATCTCAAACTCAAAATGCAACCATCAGATATCAACTTTTTTAAACCGTATACGAGGTTTGTCAAAAAATATGATTTTTTCTGACGAGTTTTTTTGTCAAACCTCGTATACGACTGATAAAAATTGATTTCCGATAGTTATATTGTAGGTTTTAGACAAAGTCATGTTTCTGGTTTATATTATAAAAATAAAATTAACCCATAGTTATTTTTTTCTGTTCTATTTTTCATAAATAGCCCATTTATTAGATTATTACTAAAAAATAGCGAAAAAAAATGTTGAAAAAATATATTAAACTTATACATATAGATACAAAAATAACTTATAAAACATAAAAGAAACTCTCAAATGTAACTCAGGTAACACGCTTAACTTAAACTTAGGTAACTCTTAACTTATTTAACTTAATCACTAGGTATGAAGTCTTTGTCTGCCCCAGAATCATCTTGATATTCCAACGGTTCTGATGCATCTGAATCGTCACAGTAATCGCATTTAAAATAAGAATCTTTACTTCCGTTGTTACATGGGCCACATATACACTTAAGGCACTGGATGCATTTAATCCAATCTTGTCCGCCATGAAAGTCTTTCCAATTACAAAAACAAAGGCCACACTTTTTTGTCAAGGCTAAATTGGATGGGATTTCTTCTTAATTTTGGTCGTTCTGACTACACCAGACGGTCCTGGGACATCTAGTGGCTCCAATGCTTGAGTATTGTGAGACTTAATGGTTTTATTGGGGCCTATAAGGTCTACAGGGACAGTTACAATAGGTTGATCTGTGGCATCTATGGGAGCCACTTCATTATCGGCACATTTTTACCGGGTTGAATTTTTTTGCCCCTTTTTTTCTTCGGATTTGCTTTGCTGCCTGCCCCTCTGTGTTCTCTCAGAAGATCTACCAATTATGCATCAAGAGATCTTCCAATTGCGTCTCGATCGTCTGGTATGATTCCATCAGGAATTTTCTTTAAGACCTCGTTTGGATCAGGTAGATAAAGCCCAGTGGCTCGAAATCCAGATATCGAATTTTGGTTGACAGTGTCAGACATGGCGTTCCATAACCTAGAGAGCAAATTGGGAAACTGTTCTTTTGGAAGATATCCTGGATATCGGCTTTCTTTCCTCCATTGGTCTAAAATCTTTCTCCAGCACTTCTTCATCGGTTCAAATATAGCCACATCTAGTGGCTGCATTAGATGCGTTGCGTTTGCAGTGAATGGAGTAATCTTTACAGGACTGAATAACTGAAGGCGAAAAGTGGGTGGCGAGGTTATCGCCCACCACAATAGTTGTGGCACCGAATTTTCAGGTTTCTATAATGTGCAAGAAGAGGATTTTGAAAAACTACATCTCAAACAAATTCATGTCAAACCAACCAGAAGGGCTGCTTGCATATTTCGTTCCTGGAGGGTCTCCTTCTGTCCAGTTTTCATAAAGGTGTCCAGATTTACAGACAACCATGGGAGGCAGGAGATCCCCTTCGCGTTTCCGCACACCATAATGCTTATGTACGAGAGTTGTTTTGTACCCTTTCTACCCTCATTGTGTTTCGGGGGACCACCACCTTCTTGGCCTCAGTATCGTCCGTGACGTTAGTTTCGTCATAGTTGTATATATTAAAATAGTCCGCATCACTTAGAGCCTCATTTATATTGGTAAACAATTTTAATATATCTTCACGGTCCACAGAGGATCTGGACCTTTTAATGTTCGATGCCAGACGAATTGAGAGACTATCCTCTGGATAAATGCATCCAGAAAATCTTCTCCTGGAGTGATGTTTTTGAAGATACTAACTATTTTTCCTTGTTTGTCAAGGTATTTAGCGATAACCGTCCTTACATCGAGCCTTGTCAATGGGAACCCCCAATTGGCCACCACTCCAAGGGTCTCTAATATACTCTGCTCTTCTTCGGCTGATAGGACTCTTGGGCGGCCTACTGAACCCGAATTTTTTCCAAATATCTTCCGAGTTAAAGTTGTCCTAGGTATTTCATATGTTTCGGCAACTAATTTTTTGACATACCCATTTCAACAGCTTTTATGGCTTTTTCCAAATTTTCTTTAGAATAATCTTGATAGGGCTTTGCCCCTGGGGTTCTCTGATACTTTCTTACCATTTTCACTGACTATTTACCTGAAACAAACTAGAGGGAGCTGAAAATATAAACAAAAACAAAAATTACGTCATAGGTGACCAAGTTACCCCGGGGTGACCAAGTTGCCCCACATTACGGTACCTTCTTGAGGCACGTACTGATTAGCAACCTTTCACACCACCTTGATTTAGCGAGAAACACATTACCATGGTAACGTCTAACAACAAGGTCATTGGCGCCTTGTGACTTGTGACATACATAATCTTCTCTATCCGAGTGGAATCTACTGTAAACTGGTCTAAGGCATTCACAAGTTACTACTAGAAGAAGAGAAAATTATTGTAAATTCCAAATATTATCCATTTCTCAAAGTGGTCTGAAATAGAGTAGGAAAAGGAAAATAAGTTATTACAGATTGTTTTACTTGTTTTTATTTTCCTGAAAATGACCTTTGAAAAATATTATTAAAGGTCCTTATTTTCATATTCTATTGTCTTTCACAAGAAAAGAAAATTTTCTTATAAATCATCGCTGCCTGCCACTGTTCTCCAGAATCTTTGTCGTTTGCGCAAGGACCAAGGACTGCAAGGAGAAACTTCTCTTAATGCCATAAATATTTAATGAGCGTTATTGGGGTGCTCTCGGCATTAATTTTCTTTCTCTCGGTATTGTATAACACACGCATGAAAATTTTAGTAAAAAACTTTTTTTTCAGGAAATAATAATGGTTAAGAATGAGCTCGTTTTTGAAAAAAAGCAGGTAAAGACCTCGTTAAAATTTGAAACCAATAATTTCGTATTCTTTTTTTTTTCAAACGAGGCTGGGGGAGTTATTTGGATAATAGCACTCACAATGTAATAATTTGCTATACTTTTAGCTGATTAAAAATAATTGAAAATCATACACAGTACTTGACTAATAATTGATAATCATGTTTGGTACATTAATGATTTGAAATCTAGTAGGCAAACTTGTTATGTTTTGTCATTGCTTTGTACAATAGCTGTAAATTAATGAGGTGTCATATTTTATTAAGTGGTGATATTATCTATTGAATACAACTTTGGATATCGGTTCTATATGGATAATGACAATTTAATGAACTCAACTTGTTGTAAAAAATTAATTTCCAGGTCTGAAGGACGAGTCAATCATATAAGAACAAATCGTGCATTTGCTGTGGAACAATGTTGACTATTATTGATTATTAATTTTAGAAATAAGCAAAAAAAAATACCTACTTCAGCTTTGTGCTCTTTTTAAAATATTAGAACAAAATTTTAAAAATTTAAACAGAAAAAGGTACAAGCGTTATTATTTTAATGATAGGCGAATTTATAAACCTTTTTTAGGACGGTTCTGCTTTCTTGATCAGGGTATTCCTTTAAAGATGGACGAATATAAACTTGTTTAAAGAAAAGCCTACTTGCTTATTGATAACTTTTAGTAAGTTATGAAGAACGTGTGTGCCAAATTTTAAGTTAGGTTGGCAACACCTTTGACAGATGACAGTTGACGTATGTAAGGTTATATTGATTTTTGACATCTGTCAACTTCATAGCTATGTCCGCGCATGCGCTGTTCAAAAGTGGTCCAAAGCGACCCCATATCTACTACAGGATGAGCAGTTTTTAAAATTAAAATTGTTTTTAAAAGTCAGCAGATTTCGACTAAAATAGGAATCTAAGAATTTTAGAAGCCAAAGATTACATTATTCTAAATAAGATTTTAAAAATTAAAAATTGCCCTGAAAGAAATCGTTTTTAATCAAAAATATGTCCCACTTGAATGGAAAAAATAAAAATTGTCCTTTTGGTTTGTGTAATTGGAGCATTTTAAAAGCAGATTGTTCAATAACGGTGATCATGATGAACAATACCGAGTGGACGCGAAGTGAGAATTCGGAATGGATCAAGAGGAAGATCGATGGAGAGAGAACTGTGAAAAATGTTTTTGGTTTGGTGGTTTTAATTTTAAATTATTAAAATTTAAGTGCTTAGAAGTTGTTTTTTTGCAATTTCTATATAGAAGGAAGTTCGATGTAAAATACTTTACCAATTTTTTCCTGTGGGTTTACTAGTTTTATTTTTAAGTTTAGCCTGAGAAATATTCCCCAAACTCGCTTTGGACGAAATATTAAATCTTGAAATCCACTTTTATTGTTATTAACACTGGCATTTCAGATTACAATTATATTTTTGAAAGTTTGTTAAGAGTTATCTATTATTAAAAAAATATACAAATATTTTTGCAAATAAAATTTATTAGTTATTCTGCATTATTATATACAATATTATACAGTGTGTCTACTTAAGTTGGAACCATATGGAAAACATTTTTATTATTGATTTTAGGAAAAAAAGTTATTCTTGATAAAAAGTCCTGCATGACCCAAAACCTAAAATACAGTCATCACATATCAAATTTTTCAAACCGTATACGAGGTTTGTCAAAAAATATGAATTTTGCTCAAGAGTAAAGTACGTTTATTTTTGACAAAATCGAAAATTTTCATTAAGAAAAGTTGATTAGAATTGAATATTACATTCAAATATGCAATTACACCGATCTATCTGAAAAAACAGATTTTCTTATTTTTTATAAACTTTACACTCTACACATTGATTGTAAATATCTGAAAACGTTATAAATTACGTTAGCTACTATAAACAAGATACGCTTTCCTTTTATTGATGTTTGTGAAGAATTTAGCAAATTTCTTAATCAAAATTTTCGATTTTGTAAAAAAATAAACGTACTTTACTCTTGAGCAAAATTCATATTTTTTGACAAACCTCGTATACGGCTTGAAAAATTGGATATCTGATGACTGTATTTTAAGTTTTGGGTCATGCAGGACTTTTTATCAAGAATAACTTTTTTTCCTAAAATCAATAATAAAAATGTTTTCCATATGGTTCCAACTTAAGTAGACACACTGTATACATTCGAAATACAAATGCCCCCTATATTGCCTCTTCTAGCCCCCCCCCCCCTATAACCCCTTCTAATAACGCCCTTGTTAATTATAGATAATTTCACATATCTCGTATCCTAGGTAAAATAAACTTATAATAATAAAGTAAAAAATAAAAAATATATGCATTTATCAAGTGTAATATACCAAGACCTTAATAATAGTCAGCTATTTTTGTTAAATCTAAATCTCGAGAATATTTTAAAATCAATTTGATGAGACATCATTTTTGGCATTAATAATCTGATTAGAGCCCGAGAGCTTTGGCTTGAGGGCTTTAATCAATTGATTATTAATGCCAAAATTATGTAGAATCAAATTTTAAAATGTTCGAGAAAATTAGGAACATTAAAAATAGCAGAATATTGATCAAGGTCGTGTTATATTTGGAACGACTATTTCTGTTACAGAATGAATTAATTTCATTTTCTCATTTTAAAATATTTGCGCTTTTGTCTCATATCGCTTATTTCGAATATTGACCACACTAGCGCTTCATGAACGTAAAACCAGTGAAGCGACCTTGGATCAGAACAAGTCAATTAATTGCATTTAAACACTTCGATGTGCCGTGTCTGTCACCGTACTTGCTGACGCGAATAATACCGCTACGACTGTGTTACATAATTACAACCATCATAATCGGGCCCAATCCTAAATGTTCTTATACCACTGCTACTAGAAATTTGAACCATCCAAATTTTGATAGTGTGGATAGCAAGTTGGTGGCTCAAGCACCGAAACTTTTAGTTTTTTTTTTGTTTTTTTCCTAAAAAAAAAGGAAAAATATTATTGTTTTATTATTTCACAGTCTTGGTAATTTAAAATGTTCGATTTTTAAAAAGTATATACTTATACAATGCATAGTGGCGCATGACGAGGTTAATTCATTTTTATGTTGGCCGGTAGTTAAACCCCGGAAAAAGTGTCTGCCTTTTCGGAATTAATTTTTTTTATTGTTAATCAAGACGCTATTAAAATTTCAGCGCGATTCAAACACTTTAAATCATATTTAAAAAAAATCAACTTTGGGGATGATTTATCAATTATAAACCCTCTCGAAAGTGTCTGCCTAAATTACTAGTATTTTTAGAATTACCTAAACTTTTAATTGTTGTTTTATGGCCTCTGAATCAAACACTTTTTTTGGGTCATATTGTACGACCCCTTTTTATTATGCGCAGTACCTGGTGTCCCGAGGTGGGTCTAGCCAACACAGGTATATCTGCTTTTCCATCCAAATGATTTCAAATTACAAAATTTCAAAGTGCATCAAACACTTAATGAAATGTGTGTTACTAGCTCTCCGGCTAAGTAACTTGCACATATAACAAATAAACGAACATCAATGAATTCCTTATTTTTTAAATGCTTTGACCATTACAATAAATTGCCGTTTGGTATTTAAACAATTTGATTTGATTGTATTAATATGTATATTTTGTATTTTAGACTTTTGTATTTGGAACTTTTATATATATATTTATTTTTTTATATTTTGGACTTTAATTGTTTTTTTCTACACCCGTATTATAATAATGCACTTATATGCCCATAATCCGTTTCATAATGATACCCATTATGATACAGATTTTTCATTACGATACAGATTTTTAATCAATAGAAACCTACAATTTTTCAATCAAGCATGCTGTTTGACGTTTGTCCTAGGTTCCTATGTAATTATTTTAGTTGTCAAAACGTATTAAATTTTCGTAGGTAGCTAAACTTCGATAATTATAATATTAAAATGTCTGATATTAGCGATATAGAAGACTCCTCCACACATATCGGAGAAAGTAGAAAATACAGTACAAAATATTTTACCGCAAAAATCTAGGGAAATACCAATACCTGAAGTAATACCATTAATTACAATTTTGTAGAATTTTTTATAGAAATACGAGTAATTACTGTTATTGTGTTCAATACCAATATAAATATAATATTTATAGGTCTTGATTATTTATCGGGTGTAGAAAAAATAGCGTATGCAACTCTCATGTAATGGTTATTAAAACACTCGCATAAACCATACGAAACTCGCCTTTGGCTCGTTTCGTATCCCGGTTAATGCTCGTGTATTAATAACCATCATTACATGATCGTTGCATAATATACTATTCTGTTTTGTTCAGTCATACATTGTATTTTTTTTCTCCTGATTTTTGTATTTTGAATTTTAGTTGTTGTTTTGTAACAAAACAAATTGTTTGTATATTAGGGTTACCTATTTCAATAAATACATTTTCAATTTCACGTTTACGTACAAACGTAAGCTTACGGGCTCTGGCGTGTGCACGTAACGCAAATAAAATAACCTCTTTTTAATTGGGAAAGAAGAAAACCTAATATGAATTGTCATTATCTGTCATGGCACGTAAATGTCACGATGCGTTTAACAACTTCAACTCATTTTTTGGACATCAACGTAAACATTATTTTTATGCGTTGACGTGTAAACGTTAAGGTTCTGGAAATACTTCAACTCTCTATTTACGCTTTAAACTTTAAAAACCACAAATAATTTTTTTCTCGAAATTGCGAATGAATTAAAAAAATATAAATGAAACTTATGTTTATACGTAAATATCTATTAATTTCTGAATCAAAATAATTCAGGACAATTCCCCATTGAATTAGTATAATATTAGTAATTTCAAAACAATACGGCAATTGTCATTTTTTTTTATTCATTTATGTGATTGTATGGAATTATTATTTTAAAAATGTATTATTTATTTATCCTACACGCTAGTGATAAAAGACTTGCATCAAAAAAATTTACCAGCACATCTTTCATTAGGGGTGGCACGATTAAGATCCTGTCCGGAAAAAAAAGGGCGCCCTCTCCCTTTCATAATTATATTTTTTAATTTATCTTCCTTAGTGTTTCGCGTAACAATGTATATAAAATATCGTACGCGCGCTATACACCGTCTACGAAAACACATTAGCCGATGAGTTTTTTTATATATATTTCAGCCGACAGTCGCGCAAAGAAAAAATGAGGGATGAAAAAACCCCTTGGCGTTCCAGTGACACCTGTGACTGCAGCATGACTTTAGATTATGTTTCGTGTAATCAAAGATGAGACGTTGCTCCGGTTTCAACATGAGTCGCGCATAGGCGACAACCCGACATGAAAATTTATTGCATTCGAAGTATAAGAAGTAAAAAATATATTAAGGAATATGTATACTATGTATATGTGTGTTTGGTTAAGGATAAAACACCGCCTGTCGGATGTTGTAGAATACAGCCCTGTATCTCAGAAACCGTGCGTCGTAGAATTTTGGAAAAAACATTTTCATGATAAAAGTAGTAACAGGCAAAATTGTTGGAATTTACTGAGGTCCTCTACCTATGGGGCTTCAGTATTGCATTCGTGCCGATGAAAACATTTCAGATCCCACTCTAAATCCGAAAATTCGAAAAAACATATCTTATGATTGTCGGTGCATGCGTATGTATGAACGTTAGCACGATAACTCAGGATTGAAAACTCCGATCGACATGCGATTTTAAATTGATTCCTTAATAATTCTTTTAATTGAAAATTTTTCTGTTTTAGTTTTAAATGTTATGACAAAACTTAGTGGGAGTATATCTAAGAAATATGGTCCAATTGCGGTTTTCTTGTATTGTAAACCTGAACGTCACGTCTAGTGAAGATTATAGTTCCGAAGACATAGGTAATTTAAAAAGGGTTTTCACTTTTTTCCAATAAATTGTGACAAAAGAATTATTATCTCTGAGCCAAAGTATAAGTAGACAATGTATAATAGTCCTTCATCTCAAGGCCGTAGCTAGGGGGGGATCAAGGGGGATTGATCCCCCCAAAATAAAAAAAAATATTTATTTTAGACTTTTAATAAGTATTAATGAGACTGCAGTTATATACATTGCGCCCTTCTCACTTTGTTGTTATACACAACATAATAGTTGATCACTACAAATAAAATTCTCTACCTACTGTTAATTTTATTATGTATGACTTTATGCTCGCTTGTTATTCGCACGACGATACTTAAATAGCCGCGCAGCGACATCTATTAGGAAGCGGCGTAACTACGTGCTACGCCAACTACACAAGCAACGCAACTTCGGGGACGTGCTCGAACTGCATTTCGGGAATATTCAATAAGCATATAATGAGATGGGTTATTCTCGATGTTTCGTTGCACCGCGTCTGCGGAATATATAAGCGAGACATCGAGCACGGAGAGGCAGTTCTGTCTTGGAAAGTGATTCAATGCAATGCAACTAAGGCGATATAAGCGAAGTAATAGTGCAGTGTGTGAAATAATAGTGCTATGAATTAGTATTGAAGTAAGAGGTGTTATAATTTTTGTAATTCGTATTCATTTTCTTTTAAATCTTAGGTAATTGATTTGTTCGCTGCAAAGAAAGCTAGAATACAAAATTTAATTTTGTAATAAGGTGTTTATATTTCTGTAATGGCTTTTTAATAAATATATATGATAAGTAACACCATTTTATTTCTTTTATTAAAACGATTTTATGTATTTCTACTGTTCCACCAAATCAACCCCCCCTCCCCCCCCGAAATTGTTTCCTGGCTACGGTATTGCTTCATCTGAATGCAAAAAGTGGCACGTCGTGTTTTTGCTTGCTATGTGTATATAGTTGGATACAAAGGAAGGAGGTGAACAACATAACATGCCCTTGTGGTGGGACCAGGCGTGTGACCAGTTAAATTCAAATAAAATATATGCTCCTAGACGTCTACAACAACAAAATATCTTCTTGCAAGTATTTTCTGTCGTCCAGTTTTGCTACTTTCGGTGTAGGGATGTCAATGTAGCTGGATATTTAAGTTTATCACCGAAGCTTTAGAGTAAAAATGTCAAAATCTAATTTATGGCGAATGGGGTAGAACTACTGAAAGTGTTAAAGTTAATATTTGTTTTTGTTATTTTTTGCGATATTTTCGTTATTATTTAACGCAATGAATTAAAATTTGGTATGTTTATTTTTTTGGGTTAGTGAATCATAAGAATATTATCAATTTTTTTATTAGATTACACTTTACTGGATGGAGAAAACTAATTTTTTTTTATTTCATTTTTTTTCAAGTATTTATAGTACATTTAAACATTTAAACAAAAACGTAAACTTGTTTTAATAGAACAAATTTCGAAAAATTTGTTGTGGAAATACCCGTTTAATTAAAATATGGCTAAAAACAAATAAAATGATGTATCTATATGTAGTTATACTGTAATACATATCTGTATTTTGTCAAAATTTATTCAAATTTTTTTCTCCAGAAAACGGATATTAAAAAGACTCGATCAGGATATAAAAGGTGGCTCACGCTCAACGGGACGGAGCTTTATGGGAAAACGACCAAAGATATAAAAAATTCGTTTGGGAGGAATACGTAGGTTACAGACGGCTACAATTTAAAATTTGTTAGATGTATACAGGATGTCCCACATAAGAAAAAAAAATTAGTTCATTAAAAATTATTCAAACAAGAGTAAACAATTAATTTCTGGGAGACTTTTTTCCTTAAAAATTCAAATAAATCGAAAACTAATAATAATAGTAATAGGGAACCTTTAGTTAACTGACATTATTTTTGATGTAGTTTTAATTCTAAAATAAAAAACAGGGTGTTCCATTAAAAATAATATAACTTTGTATATTTTCTCTTATGTGGGACATCCTGTATACATCTGACAAATTTTAAATTGTAGCCGTCTGTAACCTACGTATTCCTCCTAAACGAATTTTTTATATCTTTGGTCGTTTTCCCATAAAGCTCCGTCCCGTTGAGCGTGAGCCACCCTGTATATTTTACGAATTAAAAAAATGTAACACTTTATATAAGCTTATCTTGCAAATATACCAAGACACTATTTTTCTAAAGACTTTATAACAATCTCAATGATATAAACTACTGACAAAATTTAGCAATAACTATTTTACAAATATTTGTTTTACCGATAAAATTTTACACGCAAACTTTGTCTGTTTATGACAAAATATGTAATTAGGTGTTATTTATAATAATTTACAATAACATAATGAAAACCGATCTTTTTTGTCGAAAGACATAATATCTAGTCTATTAGTAAGTATATAAATTCGCCAAAGAACACATGTAAATTCTGACTGATCTAGTTAGAAGTAATAAATTACATTATTATACATAGGTAATATACTTTTTTATTTTACTTACCGATGATTTTGTAAAGGAATTTGAATTCCATCTTCAGCTTCGGTTTGCATAAAAGAGGCGACATTTTTTACAATCTGCCGACCTTGACTATGGATACTTTTTAGGAGACATGGTTTTAGATTAAATAAAACAAACACTACTTACTTATAAAAATCTTAAAATAGTCGAAGATCAAAAATATTTAACAAAACCACATCCTCAAATGTCAAACACTAACGTCGCTAACAAATAAATAAATGGCTATTGACATAAAAATATTCGTTCTACGCCAGTGGCGTGACCTTGTCGTTACTAAGCGACTTAAGTAAACAAGACATAATTTGGTTTCTGCGACTGCCATTGTTGCAACTTCAGGTGGGAATTTCTCTCGTGAAACAGACTCTACAGTTGTATGTGCATTGGCATAGCCACGGGGAGCTTTTGGAGGTCAGAACCCCCCCATGGAGGGTCCTCGCACAACCATTTCCGATATGGTATTGGCGCTGATCGCTATTGACTGTTTTTATTCACTTTCTTGATGGAACCCCCCCCCCCCCATTGTTCTCAAAAACCCCTCTCATGAAAAATGGCTGGCTATGCCACTGTTTATGTGACAATATACGGAGTGGCCCAAAAGTCTGGAAACGGCCAATTATCTCGTAAATTGCTAGTCCTAATTGTACAAAATTTGGGGTATACCTATTTTGGGATACGGAGATTCCAGATTTGATATTTGCAATGTTGCCAGATTTGCCGTTTCTCTTATATTATAAGTCACTTTGGTTTTTCAAATTCATCACCCTGTATATTCAGTCATTATTGGAATCTTCTATTCAATACGAGTTCAACCATATGTAACACTTATGATTTTATGTAGTCTGGAAGGTCTTAAATAAATAAAATATTCGTGGAGAAATGTGGTAGACGCATTCTACCATCGATAAGGGTAATGTCAACTCACAAATGGAGCACATTTTGAACCCTTGATAAAGTAATTATTATGTTAAAAATGTAATCTTTCAATTATTAAGTTTTAATGTAGTTGATAATAGGTTTTATTAAAAAATTTATTGGGACAATTTGGCGTTGCCAGACTTCTGTTCTATTTACTTAAGACCTTCCAAACTACATAAAATCATAATTGTTACATATAGTTAAACTGGTATTGAATAGGAGATTCCAATAATTACTGAATATACAGGGTGATGAATTTTAAAAACCAAAGTGACTAATATAAGAGAAACGGAAAATCTGGCAACATTACAAATATCAAATTTGGAATCTCCGTATCCCAAAATAGGTGCACCCCAAATTTTGTACAATTAGGACTAGCAATTAACGAGATAATTGGCTGTTTCCAGACTTTTGGGCCAGTCTGTAGAATCACTATAAAGCATTTTACTTTTAATAGCTAAAATGTCTTATAGAATAGTTGCATAAAAGTGTATGTAACAATTTTATAGTTATTGTGAAAACCATTTTATAATTTTGCTGTAAGAACGTAAAAAATGAATTTAGTTTCATATAACAAAATAGTGATTTATGCAATTTTAGTTAAACACATTAGCATTCCAAAAAAAGAAATATAATATTAATAAAATATAATAGTCTAGTAAACTAAAAATAATTATAAAGCTACTTTGCTAGTTGGGAGGTAATAATAAATCATTAGCTTTTCCCAGACTAATAGAATTAAGACACTGGGTAAAAATTAGGTCGAAAAATATATAATGTTTATTAGGGATAGAATTTGACATAAGTTAACGAAAAAAAAAAAAAAAAAATTTCATAGAGAGTGACTCTTCGGTAGTCAAAGGGGCCCTATAGCAAACAAAAAACACGACGTGCTATGTTTTTCAATGATTTGAGGGACTATAATATCAGTATATTTTGAGTTAATTACAGAGAAAAATACTGGTAAAAGGTCTGGAACAGTGCCGGTGTTCAAAGGATGAAATCTTGAATCCCGATCGTCGCGAAGCGTTGAGACAACGATTGAGACCAGCCAGCCAGCACTATAATGAAAAGTGTGGGTGCGTAGCGTCTCCTCTCGCGGGACGACCGTAGCCAGAGCCGGAGAGCCAGAAAGCAGTAAGCAGCAAGCGGTAGAGAGAAAAGAGTTAATATTGATCCGTTTTTTTATTTGAGTCACCCCCGGCACGGTTTTTTTTTTCACCCTCGCTTTTTTTCATCCCCGGATGAGTGTTACTATAGCAACTGTACAGCAGGTGCCAGCGAACAAGCAACACAGATATCATGTCACTTCCAGTTTCTTCTTTAACTTCTTGGCGAACGCCAATTATCTCTTTTACCTAGCGACACTCTCTGCAAAAGAAAAACTGTATACACTTTTTTTGCTACTTTTCTTCTTCTCTCCGATGGAAAACTTCCTTACTTACTTACTTTTCGTTTTCGGAAAGATTAAGGTCTGATGTCGGTTTTATTCGATGTGATATACCCTACCCGGTTCGTTGTATGTTTATAACTCAATTTTGAGGGATTATTCAGTATTCAGGTCGGCATTCTCTTATTATATACAGGGTGGTGGCGAAAATTTAATTAAATACAATACAAAGTTTGTTAAATGTCAAAAATGATGGGTATTTTTAACACGAGTTAACTAGTTCTTTCATAATAAAGATAGCAGGACCGGTTTCAGAAATATTTGGATAAAACCAATTTTCGTTTTATTTACTTAACAAGTTTGCTTTTTAAAAAAAGAAAAAAAAACGATTTTTTGTTTTACTTAACATATCGTAGCCAAAGTTTTAAACCAATGTTTCGTCTTTAAAGGGCCTCCCTCAATTATTTTTTTAAAGTCAATGTCACAAAATATACGAGCTTCCATTTTCCGACAGTAAACAAACACTCGTCTGGTTAATTTTTCAACAAGTATTTAATTAAATCTACAAGAATACAGGAATGCCAATATATAGTGTAATTATTTCCACACGAAATGCATACCGACAATTTTTTGAGTGCTCACACAAACGGTTTAGTTAAAATATAACTAGGTACAATAGTTATTTGTATACTAAGGCCATAAAGTTGATCTTTTTTGGCCGAAACAAAAATTTGCTGCCGAGGCGTAGCCGCGGCCAAGCAAGTTCTGGTTAGGCGACTGTTTCATCAAGTAGAGCCAATATATATTTTTTTAATTTTTGTTTTTGAAAATAGGCTTAAATGCAAGAATTGTTTCAAATTTTTATTGATCGAATAAAAATCCATTATTAACTAATAAAAATTGTATAGGATTATTAACGATAAGAATGGAAAAACCTGTGTTTATAAAAAGTGGCACTTTAAAGCGGCCGTAAAGTTAATGTATCCAAAAAAGAGACACTTTAGGAATGTTAATAAATTCTTAAATGTAATTTTTTATAATATTCGCCTAAAAAATTATGTTGTACATAATTATGTAATGGAATTCATTTTTTGCAAAACAAAAAAAAATAAACAGTTAAAATCAATAATATGTCGTTTAAAATGTGGTTGTATTCATTTTTATTGCTGATTATTGGTCAACTCTATCCAATATACCAATTTAAGGACACAGGAAAGAAAAATCTAAGTCAGTTTCCACACAAGTTTTATTAAACATAGTTGATTGATGGGGCGAATAGTTTTGGCTACTACGGGCCATCATTAGGTTCTAAAAAGTGAGGAGGTTGTACAAAAGTTATACAGAAGTAATTCTTACTTGGTTTAACAAATAAAGAAGGGGCGGTTTCTCCATTGGTTCATTTATGCAGTGAACACCCAGTTAAATTTCATAAAAACACATTATTTTAAAATTACATAAATAACATAAAAATATAAATTTAATTTTAATATTTTTATTTTCATGCGTGTTAATCTATATTTTTTGGTACATTATTGTCCTCTGGCTGATCGCATCTCTGTGGCACAGGATACCTGTCTGTGGTGCATTATGATGAGTGAGCCTGACACGAGTGAGACGATATGGTGAATGCATATAGCTAAAAAGAGAAGAAAAACACGCCAACAGATTCTTCAAACTGTCAAAGAACACATTAATTGGCGCGCGGCTCACAAACAGTGTTGCTAGTCTAGTACAATTCACAATTGTACTAGATGTAGTACATTACGCATGTTCACGTGTAAAATATATATATATCGTGTTCCTTGTTTGGGTTCGTTATCAATAAAGACCCCTTTTTTCCCCTTCAATGTCATTGCAAATAGAATTCGAAAAATCTGATACATTTAAGGAATCTGGTATATTTTTTAGACAAATCTGGTACATAACAAAAACATATTCTGGCAACACTGTACAAAATAAAACAAACTGTCATTTCGTTTTCCATCATTATGAAACGGTTTTAATAAAATTGAGATTATTTTATTATTTGTGATCATTTAAAAAAATGTGTTTAATTGAGAACTGCAACTTTAATAAATTGGAAGGATGTATGTCAATTTATAGATTGTTCCCGAAACAGGCAAGGTAAATAAAAACTTTTTAAGGTTATGTTGTTTACATATAATAAAGTTTTATGACTGTAATTTGTTTTATATTTTGTTTCAGTGCCTAAGACCATCCAAAGACTAATTCAAAATGGTGTATTTTGTACCCAATTGTAAATACTATGAAGTAAGAAGTAAGCAAAAAATTTGTAATTTTTTTTCCACAAAGCCCGCTAAAAGGAAAAATTTTATTATTCTGATGAGGTAACTACTTGACATCATTATGGAAATGGAAAAGTACAATAAAAATAAAAAGAAAGAATAAAATAAAGAGACAAATGGTTTTTCATTTTAAAAGTCTGAATCGGAAAAATGGATTAACCAGTTAATTTAATATACTCGATGAGAAATTTTACCTAAAAAATGATATGTATATTTAAATAGTTTACCTATACAAAGTTATGTTTGCCTGTAGTTATCAATCGTGTTACCCTCTAACCAAGATCGTTTGTTGCATACAAATCAGAAATCTTTTATTTTAATGACATTTTTTATTGCCTTGTTTGTATAAATTAGTATTTTCAAAAATATTAGATGTTATGGTAATTTGAATTACTACAGGTATTAAATAAAAATATTGGTAAATTAGTTTACAGTTGGTAATAAAGAATGTCTCGAAATAAGTATCAAACATAAATTGTGATTTTGATTAGGCACAAGTCACATCCCACATATCTACATGCTCTGGCTAATCAATACTATAAGTACATATCAAATCATTAAAATACTATCTACAATTAAACAATAATTTGAAAATACAGATAAAGCCGATTTACCTATTTAAACAAAATTACTATTCTATTATTTATTAAAACACATTGTTTTTTAGTAAACTTGGACATGCAAAAGCAGCCATGAGGGTAGCACATTAGTGAGAGCAAGAATACTTTGGAATGTGCTGTGCTTAGAAAGGGTCATATGGAGAATCAAGTGTGATAACATTTTCCGATAGTTTAGTTCACAGATTTCTGTGTTATGTGTTCAATTATGTGCTGCTATTTCAAACTTTTAGTATCCTATGATAAAAGAAGTTGAATATTATTGTTAACCTTTTTAAACTGTTTATTTTACCTCATACATTTTCATTCTACTCTTCATACAGTATTCTGTGAAGAGTATTATAGGTTTACTTTGTCTGTCTGTCCGATGTCACGTTTTTTGTCTGCACGATAAGTAAAAATCAAGCTCTATAAGGAGTTGAGGCCTATTGATTGTGAAAACAATTTTTTTGAAAATGGAGGTCAAGGGGCTCTGTTAAACTGCCAAGAGTATTATTTAGAATGCCAGCCATTATATATTTTTATTCTAGTTTGTGTCTGTGTAATATTATGTATTGTGATTGGACTGATCTTATAAAATTGTGAAAATGATTAAACTTACAATAAAAACTAAAAAATGGTAGGTAAAGTTTCATATAAAATTTTTTACACAAAAATCAATGTCAAGCTTTCAACATAACCTGATATATATTTAAAAATAATCTCAAATTATGAAGAAAAGTCAGTTTACTAACTAATTATGTCTATAGATGGTTTTCAACGTTTTAAAAACAAATATTCATTTATTAATAGTTGTAGTGCTTGAAAACAGTATGATGTTGATAATAAATAATAACTGCACTTAATACAAACTCAAATAATAAAAAAAACAGTGATATTGACTCTTGTACAAAGTTTTGATCCGAACTTACAAATGATAAAATTATTGGAAAAAGTGAACACCCATTTTAAATTACCATGAGCCGCCACTGAAATAAATAACGAATTATTTGTGGTAATGAACTTTAATAATATATAAAATTTAATGGTAAAAACTAAACAACTGTTTCGTGACCGGTAAGGTGGTGAGGAATAGATATAGTGTAGAAGAAACTGGAGTTTCAAGTAAGGGAAGTGTGTGAAAGTGGAAGATAGAATAAAAGAAAAATTAATAAATTGAAGAATGAAGATAAGTGTGAACAAACGACGAAAACCTACTAAACTAATCTATTCTTTCATAATTAGCCCTTATTTACTTGGATGTATTCAGCTCGTTTTTTATGTTAGGCAAAGTTGTTGCATCGGCTGCTGCATTAGAAAAAACGAGACGCCTACTAAATTGAGTGGGATGGTTTGTGCGAGCATGCGTTTTATGAATGAACCAGTTCGTGCAACTGCTAACTTAAAAACATGATGTCTTTTCATGATAAAGTTTTGGCTAAATTTAAATAAACAGGTTATACATTATAATTATTATAAAGATTTAAGAAATCTTACGAACAGGACAATAAAATTGGGAAAGACCCAATTTTGAATTTCAAATTAGAACCCAAATTAAAAATAACATTTGGAAACAGTTGGAAAAACTCGACATTTATAATAAACACAATATTAAAATTCTTGAGAACATATTCGCCGTTCCGGTAAAACAATGACGCAAGTGCAAAATTGTGACATTTTGATTTTAACGTGTCATTAGTTTCCAATAGTCTCTCTATACGGTATAAAAACGGCGAAATTTGATATCAACTCGCGGCTGCTAGATGGTAGTTACGTCAGTTTTCAAATATTAATGTTTGCCCCTCCACTTTTGAAAAACAATGACATATGAATCAGTTGTGTCTGCAAATTTAAGGCAGACATTACTTACTCCATGGTTAAATGTCGTATTTGCTATTTAGGACAAGTTCTTTGGGATTTATGAGCCCAAATTTGGAAGTAATATTATTCGTTTTTCGTCTCTCCTGAAAAATTTATAATTTTGCATTTGCGTCATTGTTTTACCGGAACAGCGATATCTAATGTTATAATAATCAGTAAATGGGTGAATCTCGTGTAACTGCGATTACAATTTACATTTTTCTAAAATTAAAAATGTTTTAAAACGTATGTTTTACGCGTTGGTTTTTCTACAGCCACGACACAACAGAAACTGTGACAAAATTTACGGTACTGACATTATTTCCACGGTACGAACATATAAATGATTTTTTTTACCAGTCGAAAAATTGGTATAATATTGCAATAAAATTCAATGCAATATGCATTAGATTGTAGTTATAAAAGGTAAATTTTATATTAAAAAATGAATTTTGATAGAATTTTATATATTTAATTTCAAAAATGAGAATGGGACATGCCACGGTACTATTTCGAGTATTTTTATATGCAGCTTAAAAAAATTACGAAGGTTTATGATCTAATTCATAATGTCGGTTGTAAAATACCTCTAAATTTATAATATTAATAACTTTTTGATGAGGAAAATTTATGCTAAACGATAAATAAAACACTGGACATAAAAAATCAGAGTTATCGGAGAATCACCCAAACATACGAATATTGCCCGATCCAACAAAATACCAAAAATAATATTGATACTTCAAAAGACCTGTAAACTGCATTAAAATAAACTTATGTAGGTGGGTTGGTTGCTAAATAAAAATTTGTCGTAGTAGTGAATTATCTACGGCGGTAAAAGCAAAAGGAATGAGCAGAAGAAGCAGGAGAATAAGCAGGAAGTCGATCGTCAGTGCATAGCTATATATATCCGGTAGTCATATTGACACGTCCTAAAAGATTTCAGGAGACGATCATCAGGTTGTTGAAAATGTTCAGAATCCCTTTATTCCTACTTTCGGGTTTGCAAAATAGAATATTATATATTCGATGGGTTTTATCATATTTTAGAAAAATGTTTTTCTATAAATTGGATTTTAGATGTGGGTCAAAAATAATAAATACAGTCTACCTGTTGACAGCATATAAAAAAACATTTTTGTTGGTTTTACAAAACAAAAAAAAAACGTTTTTATTGGTTTTACAAAAAAAATTATACTTGATAAAATAATAATCAAGAATCAAGTTTGTTAAATATTTAGTAGAACACTTTTGACAGTTTTTGTATGTAGAGTGGAACCGTTACTAGTGAATATTTATTGATGAATATTGATGAATATTGATAAATATTGTTGAATATTGTTGAACATTGGTGAATATTGATGAATATTGATGAATATTGATGAATATTGATGAATATTGATGAATATTGATGAATATTGATGAATATTGATGAATATTGATGAATATTGATGAATATTGATGAATATTGATGAATATTGATGAATATTGATGAATATTGATGAATATTGATGAATATTGATGAATATTGATGAATATTGATGAATATTGATGAATATTGATGAATATTGATGAATATTGATGAATATTGATGAATATTGATGAATATTGATGAATATTGATGAATATTGATGAATATTGATGAATATTGATGAATATTGATGAATATTGATGAATATTGATGAATATTGATGAATATTGATGAATATTGATGAATATTGATGAATATTGATGAATATTGATGAATATTGATGAATATTGATGAATATTGATGAATATTGATGAATATTGATGAATATTGATGAATATTGATGAATATTGATGAATATTGATGAATATTGATGAATATTAATGATTTCATATAAATATTGATGAATATTTTTAATTTTAAAATTACAATAACTATTAAATTTTGAACTCGTTCTTGCTCTGAGATAAATCTTATAAATAAAGAATTATACTCTTATTTATTAATTTTAATTTCTCTACAAAGTATATACAAAACATATTGCTATTAAGCAATACAATAAATCATACAGGGTGTCAATTTGAAATTTAATATTGTCTCTATTGATGATAGTATGAAAATTGAGCAAAACAACCCCTATTTATTTTACCATTTTTGTGTTCCTAAATATAATTTGCATTAATATTTTTTGGTCAAAATTGTACCTAACCTCACAAATGTGTGGAATATATTTAATATTTAAATAATGCAACTTCTTAAAAAAGTATGATAATGCTTAAGGCTTACCTTTACTACTTTAAGAATTGTACAAAATGGTTTCCATTATATTGTAACTACAAGTACATCCGATATTCAAACTGTTCTGGGACGTATTGTAGGGTCTCACGTAAAATAGCTCTTTATTCTTGTACAATTATTTGTTGCAATTGTTCAATTGAGTCTGGTTGGGTTTTAAATACAAAGTATTTCAAGTGACCCCATATGAAAAAATCCAGCGGTGTCAGATCTGGTAACCTAGATGGCTACTCTGTGAGTCATTTCCTACCAATCCACTGCTCTGTATAATGTTTATTTAACCACTTTCTTACTGGGCGTACATAAGGAGGTGCTCCGTCCTGTTGGAAGTGCAGCAAATGTTCATCTAGAGCAGTGTTTTTCAAAGGGTGCTCCGCGGAGCCCTGGGGCTCGGCGAAAATAATGGTTAATAAAAAAAATAAAATACTAAAGGAGTATCTATTATGAGAAGAGAGAACCTGGTTTGAGGACTTTTTTTAGATTTGACTAAGAAAAGATCTGATTTGCGTCAAGACTTTTTTAGAAATGCCTCGGTTTTGAAAAGTAAAATGAGAACCTATCAAACCAATATAAAGTTAAAAAAAGTCAATTTTAGGGCTCCGTCAAGTATTTCTCTTTTCAAAAGGGTTCCGTTGCCAAAAAAGTTTGAGAAACACTGATCTAGAGCAATATTTCCATTGGAGTTCCTTTGATTTTCCACCTCATAAATTATACGAGGTTCTATAGCTCTATCTAACAATAATTTTAAAATACAGCTGAAGCAGAGTTACCATTTTAGACAAAATTATAAAATTTTGTTTTTCTTATTGTTATTTATGAAAACATTATTTTTTAGTAAACATGGACTCAGTTGTGCAAAAGTCAGCAATGAGGGTAGGACAATTAGCCAGAGCAAGAATACTTTGGATAACATTTTACAATGTGTATCTCACTATTATATTTCATTTTTTTTTTAAGGTGAAGGGGGAGAAAAAGTCCTTTATATCTCACAAGGAAAGTCAATGTTTAATTATTTAACAAAACATTGAGTGCGACCGGTTTCGAAGTGTCATCACTTCATCTTCAGGCGGCCTAGTGGAAAGGAGAATATGTGGTGTAAGGTGTGTTAACTTGGAGCAAACGATATATAAAATAGTAAAAAAGAGAAAACTCACCATACTCTCCATCCACTAGGGAATACTACAAAACAAGTTTCATCAAATGTGGGGTGAAATAAATTGTAAAATGAACAAAGTTTACAAGTAATAAAAAGTTAAAAATATTTGAAAAAACAAATATTAGTCAATTGAAATAGTAAAAATTTAAAATATTCAAGACCATACAAAACAAATCACATACATTAAACAGATTAAAAGATAAGGCTTATTTTAAACAACATTTTTGAAAGGAAACCTGTCAAGTTAAGGCCTCTACAGGTGGTGGTAAGTATTAACAAAAAAATTCTTGGGTAAACCCATGACAGGGTATAGGTAATAAGATGTAAACCATGAGTGAAGAAATATTTATTATATAAGATTTGGGCCATGAACCAATCACCAAGTGTATGTGATGTTGTAGGAAGAAGAAAGAAGAAGAAATGACTGGGTTAACTGTTGTGAAGCAACTGAAGAATAAAAGAAGAAAAGAAGAAAATGACGGATGTGAATATCACACAATCTAACCTAATCTTTAAACATGCTCGTTGGTTTCTTGTGGGAAAAAAATTACTTACTGAAATGTACCCCTTGCAAGAAAATATATGAATAGAAATAAAGGGGGAGGTTAAAAAGGAAGTTAGAACGATAAATTTAGATTAGTGTTGAGAAAACAGGAGGAGTTTCTGACATTATCTGGGCATTTAAGCAACCAACAGGATTTAATTTTAAATTTCTCAATATATCGAGGCTTTCGAAGCTATTAAGAGTAAATCTATGGTAGGAACTATGTAGGATTTCGAAACCTTCAGTTGAATCGAAGTCGTGATTTGAGTCCAGTAGGTGGTTGGCAAAATGTAAAAAACCTGTTGTATTTTGGTTAAGACAACGCAAATGTTCTTTTAAACGGATCTTGAAATTTCGAAATGTGCGTCCCACATAGAAAGAATGGCAAGATTTACAAGTTAATTTATAAATTTCAGATAAGTCAAAGGGATCTAATTTATCTTTATTATGAACAAATAACTTATGTAATGAGGAGGGGGTTTTGAAAGATACTTTAAAGTGGTCTTTAAGAAAGCTTGCCACTTTATAGGATGCTTTTCCAATAAAGGTAAGAGAAATGTATTTCTTACTGGTGGTTAGTTCATGTACCATATTAGGATTGTTAATATAAACTAAGTTTTGTTGAATTTTATTTTGTTTATGTGTTAGCATTTTATCAATAATTAAACATTGACTTTCCTTGTGAGATATAAAGGACTTTTTCTCCCCCTTCACCTTAAAATTACCTCAACTCACACATGGCTACCCCCTTGTCAATATTATATTTCACAGATTTCTGGAAATTTTCAATTATGTGCTGCTATTTCAAACTTTTAGTATCCTTTGATAAAGGAAGTTGAATATTATTGTTGACCTCTTTAAACTGTTTATTTTACCTTTTATATTTTTTTTTTCTAGTAGTCTGTGAAGAATATTATAGGTTTACTTTGTCCGTCTATCCGATGTCACGTTTTTTGTCAAATAAGAAAAATGATATCAACTCAAGTTTATTTATTTTTCGCGTTACTATTATTAAGTGAATATACAAAATGTATCTTCTCCGCCACTGTACAATTTTTATTCACAAAACTTTTCGGCGATGGATAGAACACTGACTGCGTCTTGTTATCAAAGTCCGTTCATCAATAAAAAAAAAAGGGTTGACTCACCCCTAAACGCTCATTCCTTCCTATATTGATTTTTTTACGCGGTTTTAAAACGAAGTTATGAGCGTATTTTTTTCCGCGTGGGGTGGGTGCTTCAGGAGCATTCTTATGTCAGTAAAAAAAAACGAGGAAAGGAATAGGCCGAGAAAAGTGCAACGAAATTTAGAAAATTCAACCTAATGGTCAATGAACACGAATATACATGGTGTTCGAAAAGTCCCTTGACAAAACAAATGCAACATTCAGTTTATTAAAGCCTACAGTAGTCGGTGTTAATTATACAATGTTTAAAAAATTGAGTAATTATTTTTAACATGTATTTATTTGATTAGGAGTAAACCAGATTCGACAATTTAAAATGTGTGAAAAAGAAAATAAATTCATTATACCTTTTCGCCCTTAATTTTATTTCTAGAACATTCCTAGATGAAGAAGCCGGTACAAAAATAAAAAGTCAATAATTCGTTATTGGGTTGTAGAATTGATATAGACTATATTTATTCAAAGAAATAATTATTACACACATACTAAGTTAAATATTAATCAAATGATTAAAAAAAAAAAATAAAAATATGTACAAAACAAAACGATTGCTCATAAATTATCCTTCACATTCTGTGGTCAAAAATAGGTCGACTGAACCTTATTTACCTGTGACAAAAGTGCACATAACAACAAGAGTGGAAATTTTTTCTACGACCCACTGACGAAAATTTACAAATAAAAAAAATATTTTAGGTTATTAAGACAAAATAACTAATTTTAAAATAATTTATGAATTTTAATAATTTTTAAAATAAAATAAATGAAAAAAAAAAAAAAAAGTTTATTTCATTTTGCCCCATCCTAGAATCGACCTCCAGTCTTCCACGTGGATGACAAGAACCCTAACCTACGAGTTTTTTTTAAATTAACAAATTATTTATAATTATAGACAAAATAAAAATAGAAATTCTATTATTTATCGATTCTACATAAGAATAACATTTTAATGTATGTTTAATCTTAATAACTAAAAATATACTGACAATCAGTTTGACAGAATTGTCACTCATTTAAAATTTTAAAAATAATAGCAATCGGTTGATCAAAATGTGAACTGTCATTGGTGAATTTCATTTTTTTGCAGTGTTCTCACTACCTAGAATGGATATGAAATATATTCGTTCAGTTGAAGGCAATAGCATACTTTTTTGTTTTGTAATCTGTGGGTAGATAAGCTAATATCCATGTGGGTGTAGAAAAAAGTTAAAGAGTGCCTAAGTTTAAAAATTTGAATACATTTTTTTTAACGTTGCTCTTAAACCGTTTAACATTTTTTCATGAAATTTTATATGGCTTGTTTAGAATAAATCTGGGGTTTTTCTCGATTTCTGTAGGTTTATGGAGGGGGTCACCGCCATTTTGACCATCCAACTTTTTTGTAGTATAAAATTTTATCAAAAATTGAACGCCTGGTAAATTAAATTATTGTATTTTGATGTTCTTAGTTGTAATTTAATAATAAACTTGATTTTGATATTTTTGCAAACGTAGAAATTACATTGAATATTTTAACTTGTCATTTAAAATGGCTGTATCGTCGAAACCAAACATTTTACAACAAATACTAATAGCCAAAAAAGTTTCAAAATTAATATGGTAATCCAGAAGCGTTCCATTTTAAATTAAATTTTATACTAAAAATAAGTTAGGTGGTCAAATGTGTGATGACCCCCTCCGAAAACATAATAAAAATTTAGAAACAAAATATTTCTTCTACACGCCATCTATAATTTTATAAAAAAAAATTAAAAAAATATTTTTTAAAATTTTTAACTCAAATTTCCAAATAAAAGGTTTATTACTGTAGAAATCATGGAAACATGACTAAATCTAAACAAAAACTTTTATTAAGCCGATCGGATATATTAAAATGTTCATTTTAACTACAAATAAGCATTGAAGAATGAGGTATAAATGAAATGTCTACCTCTCGAACCTGTACTTCGTTCTGCAAATTAAATTACTGTACTCCTTTCTTTTCTAGACTATAGGATATCATATAGTAGGCATAGGTGTAGCTAGAGAGAGGATGGGGTGGGCATTGTCATAGAGCCCCCCGAATATCCATGATTCTAAGTGTAGGAAAATACATTATAAATTAGAAAATGATAATTTACAGACATTTTACGTTTATTAAAGCAAGAGAAATGAAAACGTGTGTTTTTACAAATCACGCAACCAATAACAGTTATTTGTATACCAAGGTCGTAAATTTGATCATTTTTGGCCCTATTAGAAACAACTTCTGGTTAAAACAAAAAAAGATCATACTACCGAGGTACAAACAACATTTTTTAGACGACTCTCTCATCAAGTAGAGCCAATTTTTTTACATTCTTGTTTTTTAAAAGAAACTTAAATGCAAGAATTGTTTCAAATTTTTATTGATAGAATAAAATCCATCGTTAACTAATCAAATTTGTAAAGATTTACTTGCAATAAGTATGATAAATCTGTGTTGCTTATTTTTTCCAATTTATTTATTTTTTTTTTTAATAAATTTAAGCACAATAGTAATACAAACAATAAAATAAAATAATTAAAAAAGTATTTGTATACGGCACAAATTAAAAAAAAAATGAGTTTGACCGTACTAAAAGAAGTAAATCAGCGTGGGGTAACCCTATCGGTGCTCTGGGCACAAGACCGAGATCGATATAACTCTTCCGTGGGGTGGAAACGCGTGGGGTGAGATGCTCTGCACTCGGAGCTGCTACCCCCAGAGACAGTGGTTGTGGGGTCCTTAGAAAAGTTAAGATCCTACAGTGCGAAACAAAAGCGCTGAAGGAGGTTTTAGGAGCTTTATTGTTTTAAAAGTTAAAACAATGGTAGAATATGCAGATGTAGATATAGGGTGTACCTACAACTTTGTTTTTTCTTTAACTTACGCATGCAGCAGTAAAAAGGAAACGTAGGTCAATCAATAAAGGAAAATATAGTTTGGGCCGCTATGCCACTAGTTACGAGGATGAGATTAATAATTTCCAGCCTAATAGAGAATAGAAATAGAAAATTTTGAGTCAAAAATTCTTTTATTTTCGACTTAGTCTCTTTGTTTTCACTTTGGGGATGTGAGGGTGTAATTTTCATAATTTTGTAGGGGGAATTTTTCATTTTGATATTTCCATAATTGCATTTCAGTTTTTCGGATCTCAACCGATTTTTCTCATTTCACTTCATTTCATTATAATTTGGGAAAATTTTTATTAATAATAGATTGAAATTAATTTATTTGACAAGGAGTAATATAAACACATTAATGGGCGTTCTAAGAATTATTATGTATTTAGATAGTTAAAATGTCTGTCTTTAACACATTACGAATCGTGTTTGGATTTACTGATCGGAATACATCCTTGACTCTTTTTCAAATTTTTTTTGATTTTCAGGAGCGTCAAATTCGTACATATTATTTTCAGTCCATTACAATAAATACAAATCAAATAGTGAAAAATATTCCAACTTCCATGTATTCCGGAAAATCTGATTCATCGCTGCATTTTTGAATGTACCATTCACAAAGTTCCATTTTCCTATGATAGTCATTCTCATAAAGAGGGCTTGTTTCTGCATAAGCCTATATACTGTTGTTTTAGGTATATGGTATTCTGCTCATATACGTCTTACAGAGGTGGATGGGTTTGGGACATAAGGTATTTGGTGAATGTCTTGAATGACACGGACATTTATAAAAAAGAGTTTGCTAGGATCAAATATTTCACTTTCGCAGTATAAAGTAACTGGTGGCCAATATATACCTGACTGGTTTTTCTCTTTAATATAATATAATAATGATACGTCCATTTTTTCCTTAATCTTTTATTGAAAGTTAGAAATTATGTATGAAAAATAATATCAGACCATATCAGGCCTCTGGAGGCCGCACAAACCTGAGCCCTCTTAATGACATCACTTTTTGGTAGGTTTCGCGAGGAATATTTTGAATCACTTCCGTATATTGTTCTTCAGCTGCTCTACAGTGTTGGGCCTATTGGCATAAATTTTATCTTTTAGAAATCCCCATAGAAAGACGTCTGGAGCCGTTAAATATGATAACCTTGGGGGCCAGATGACATCGCCATATCGACAAAGTGGCTCCGTCCTGCTGGAACTACACGTTATGCAGGTTAAGTTGTTGAATTTGAGGAGCCAGAAAGTTTTGAATCATATCGCGGTAGCATTCGCCAGTCACAGTAAGAGTATTACCTGCAGCATCTTCAAAAAAGTCCTATGACATCCACACCATACACCATACCAAACTGTTGCACACCATACACCATACCAAACTGTGACTCTGCGGGGATGAAGTGGTCGTTGATGTATGACCCGAGAATGACGATCAAGAAGAAGCGACAGTAGCTGTCGGTGCCTTTGATATCGGATGTACCTTTTTCACAGCATGACTTTGATTGATACACAACTTAGCACGCTGAGAAAACATGCTTATTTTCTACACTGAGCGAAATAGTTTGGCAAATTATCTGAAATCATTATTATAGTCCATGCGCAAATGTTGTAATGTGATTTAATTACATTTAAGTAGTTAGGGTTAATAGCAATGGTAAAATTTCGGCACCAAAATATAATTCATTATGTAATAATTAAATATTTATTATAAAAGTAAAAGACGTTTATTATTTTATAATTTATCTATAAAATTTGTTCAATATTTATTTATTTTTTGTTAAAAATGTAATAAAAGCCCCATATTTAAATTAAATTACCTTTTCCTTGAGTAAAAATAAGGTAAATAAAATTAAGGGTGCCAAAAAAAATTTAGGTAACAATTAAAAAGACATTAAGTTTGAGATATTTAACTAAATATTTGCAATGTGCTTATATTTTCTAAAACTTTTAGGTTTAAAAAGTACTTACATATTTTTAGAATTTCTGGATTTATATTATATTAAAAGGACTTTCAAGTTTATCACTCATTTCTGTATAAACAAGTGTTTTCTCGCCAAGTTAAGCCAGATGTCATTTAAGGTTTATGTATTTAGAGTTAAATACCTGGCCTGGCTATCACCCAGACAATACAAATATGTCAATTGGACGTCCTATCGATATACAATTTTGGATGTCTAGACGTTCAAGAATGTGTTTTTTCTGGACTTCCGACATCTAATAAACGTCCAGTGAAGTATACAAATGGCACACTTTTGACCATTCAGAGGACGTTCAATTCTGGAATATATTTGGACGTCGAATACTGAACATTCAAAAAACGTCCAGGATTATATTTCCATTCAGAACACATCCCTACTTTTTTACAGAACCGCAACTTACCACACACTATTTTATATTATTAATAATTTGTTTATTATTTTCGCAAACCGCTATACACCATTTATTTATTTTAATTTTTTTTTTTTTATTAAAAATCGCTTGACCTGAGCAGGCATCGAACTCACGACACATCCATTATCGTTTTACCCTTTCAATCGCTAGACGAGCTCGACCAAGGAACCACTTGAAAACTTTTTACTAGATACAGTTATAATTGAATAAGATTTCAAACTTCCGCTGATAGAATGAAATGCAATAGATTCAATTTGTCAATTTTTCATGACCAGTTATATTAAAAAAAGAAGTGTAGATGAGTATTATTTGGTAGGCTTAATAAATAACGACCTAAGATGGACGTCCACTGAAAGTCAAATTACTACTAAACTTAAAATTAAGTCCAAAAACAGATATTCTCTGGGTATCAATATTCAGCTGTCAATTTAATTAGCATAAATGGACGTACACTGGATGCCCGGATATGGACCTCAAATAGATCTAAAGTGGACATACATTGGACTATGTGTGCTGTCTGGGCATAGACGAATTTTTTGAAATAGTACTTATTTAAGTATGCACTAATATTTCCAAAATCAACTCCAGTATGATTCATTCAATAAATGTAAATATGAATGGGCAAAACATCTTTATATTGACATAATTGTACCTTACAATTTAGCCATAATAAAGGGATTTCGTCCATTTTAACCAATCCTAATTGAAACACGCGGATTTATTATATTTTTTTAAATATAATTTCAAAATAAAATAAATAAAATTTCCAGTTCATTGTTTATTAAATTTATTTAAAAGAAGAAAACATAAAATGTCAAAAATGATTAAATCATTATACTTAATATTTATGCATGTGATAAAATTCTTAGTTTCCTAATAACTTTTTAGGCACATTTTATATCTGCATTAGAATACCTAAGTGTAAAAATCTTCATCTTATTACTACACAAAACAAACACCAAAAAATACTTAACATTGCTCACGTACTAAACACAACTTGGACTGACTTTGACAGATAACATAATTTTGAGTGATACACAACTTATTTTCGCACATGCGCGTTACAAAACGGTACACTAAAAACACCAAGCTGTCGGTTCTCCTTGATCGTTATTCTCGGGTATGACTTTCGGGTTTTCTAATGCCCAGATACGACAATTTTGTTTGTTAACAAATCCGTTCAATGCAAAATGGGCTTCATCACTCATTATTATTTTTTCGACAAAAATCGTTCGTTTGGTTGTTAAGCTGCAAAATTGCGTAACTGTATTGACGGCGACTTTCGTGATCTCTAGGCTGTAGCTCTTGGGTTAACTGAATTTTGTTCTTTTTTAAAATAGTCCATAATGACGAATGCCCAGTTCTTGAGGGTCTCAGGGCGATCCAATACACTTTCACGCACTTCGGGGTACGAACAGTTCGAACGCGACCGAAGTTTTCAACTTCACCGGTTTGTTCAAATTTCCGAACTAATTGACGAATGGCGTTGATACTGGGCACATTATTTCGACCAAACTCTTGTTGTAGATTCCGTATAGTGGCAATACGAGTCAGTATTTAAATAAAACGTTTTAACAATACGAACGCGTTGTAGAATCGTGTAGCGTTCCATGATGATTTTGATACATGTGCTTTAAACAACTACTAAAGCGCCATCTACGGAAATGCGTGCATAAAAAATGGCGCGCTATTAAAATCAGTCAGTTATATACTGGCCACCCAGTATTACTAGGACAATTAGAAACTCCGACCTAGCCCACTATTCCTTAGTTAAGATAGGGTTCAACTATACTTTTGTTTTCTGTTTTAAGTTGAGTATTTTACATATTTCTTTGAATTTAAATAGCATGTAACGTAACTTTTTAAAAGGGTCTCTTGATCCCATCTCAAATTATGATCATAATACCAAAGTAGGTACTTCACTTGGCTAACAGGGGAGATTGTAAGATTTTCAATACCTAGTTAAATCTTAATTAATTTGGCAGAACATCAACGTAGAAACTGAATGGTAACTATACAGTTTTTTGTTTATGTTTAGTGTCAAAAGTTTATTATTTAACGACATCTTAACATGTAAATTATTCTCTAATTGAATCGGTGAGTGAAAGAACAGTACAAGTGCCAAAAACGGTAATTTTAACTGGATTGGCAAATTGTTTAAAATTCATAGGCCTATCACATAGCAAATGAATAATACACAGACCAACATCATACGAGCGATTGGGGCTTGTTCAATTTTCGGTTGAGTGAAAGAACAGTACAAGTACGGCGCATGTACTGTTTTTTCACTCAGTAGTCATGTCGTTTCGTAGACAAATTTAACACAGATTTCAAAAATTGGTGGTCGCACTTTCATAAAAAACCTCTAAATCAGCTAATGAACAAAAAGCTAATTTTGTCATTCCACAGTACAGCCAGTTTACATACACTGGTAAAACTTCTGGATATGTTACTACAAGTGCCTTCATAGGCGGTTTTCTGAACATGTTGACATGCACGCTACGACATAAAGCCGACCTGCGCAGGCATACCTGCACAGGCATACCGGCACAGGTAGGCTTCTCCGGTAGACCGTTACGTGTATACTCGCCATTAGAAAAGGCATACTCAGAAGTTGTCCCTATTAACGTAAAGAAGATAGCCAATATAAAGATACTTTTATTCTACTTTAGTGATGAAATCCTAGAGTTTTACTACCATATATTATTTCTTGGAAAGTCAAAAATGAAGATTCTGATTAAAAAATTACAAATAAGTTTGTTAGATAATAATCAATAAAGCTACAAAAAAAAATTAAAACATTTTTTTAAATTGAGTGAAAGAACAGTATAACTGCAAGTCATTTTTTTCAAATATCATATTTTGCATAATTTTATTTTTAAATTTATGTACATATTATTATCGGTTAACAAAAATTCTATAACTTCACAATACATAATTAGGCCGAATAACCCATAGTTCTCCTTTAAAATAGTTTTTTTGTTTTTCTCAAAATGGTCATTTTGGATATATATTGTTCTTTCACTCACCGATTCAATTTATGTTTTAGGTTAAACGAGTTGTTGTCATTACAAAACAAACTGGTATCGTCCACAAAACTAACGATTTTGCTATTTATTGTAATATTATTTAAATATATATTAAAAAGTATAGGTTTCAATATCGTTCCCTAAGACACTTCTCATGAAATTTATTTTCCATTACTGTAAGTATCTTTTAGTTTTTATTTTTTATATCCTATTCATTGAATAATTATTGAATAGGACACGTGAAATACATACAAAATATACTATCAAGACTATTTGTTTTCCTAAAGTAAAAAAAAGACCCTATAAAGTATCCTCCACATGCTTTGACTATGCCCAAAATTTAATCAGCTCACCGCAGGATGGATTAAAGCTTAAGTATAAAATTTGGTGTTTTTCTTTTTATCTTCAATAATCGAAATTTGCACTTTTCCTTAAATATCTCGAATACGGTCCATTTTAGGAAAATCATGTATAATACAAGAATTATATAGAATGACATCACAAGCATTTTTATCATGATTCATATACTTACTTATCTGTATACAGAAAGGTATATTTTATAAATTGTATTTAAAAAAAAATACAATTCATTCTGGGCGAAGGTCGACCTTACTTCGTATCCTGTACTATTATGTAGTGTCTCTAATGGGAATATATTCTAGTTCCTGAAATAGTTTTTATAACAATTTTTTATGCTTTTTTTATGTTAAATTTTCATAATTTCGTTTTCTCCATTTTCTCAGTTTTTGCATTCAATATATTCAGGAACTAGTTCAATACCAATAGAATATTATAAAAACAAATTGACATAAATTTATTTCCTCTCTTATATGTTGAAAAATTCTATGCTTTTTTATGCTTACACTGGTAAAAATTTACAGAGTTTTCATTTCTCAGCTTGTAAAAGTGTAGAATCCCCAGAAGTCCCGAGTTGCGAAGATATCTGTTTTTTACCAAACTGTCACTTTTTTTTAAATGCCCATCTATTAAGGGCCATTTTGGATGGCAAATTTTATTACTAATCTGACAATATGCTCCATGCACCACTTCCAGTACATAGCCTTTTACCTCAAAAAGAAAACAATGAAACAATTTTTTTTTAAATTTGACGTAAATGTCATATTTATGTAATTTGAACAGTAGATTCCAAAAAATATAAAATATGCACTGTGATATATTTAAAAAATCAAACCCAATCACATTTGTCCCAAATTTGGTCCAAATTGTTTCCTAAATAAAAGAGATATTATTAACGTGGCTCTGGTTTCATTGTTACCCGGTATATCTCAACTATCCAAATTGACATTCTTTGGATTATTTTAAGACAATTTTTTTTAAATCTTCGCAAAATCAATTAGGGTAAGATACTCGAGAAATAAATGATTAAAAAAAACTTCGTATATTATGGATAATATGGCGGCAGTTTCCATAATCTAATTAAATACGGTTCTCAATATGAAACTTTTCAAATCCTAAAGGCTTGTAAGGAATTTTAATCAAAGTACCCTTTCCGTCCTTCCTCTCTCTTTTCCATCGCTCCTTCGGCTCCATTGTATATTTCTCGCCGGGAGTTAATGCAACTTCAACTTCGCATTATCGATTTTCATTATAATTCGAAATTATTCAGAATAATGTTCTTTAAAGTAGCAGACTGGCCGTCCGGGACATACGGTGCCCTTAAAATTAAAAGATTTCTTATTGTAACTCATGTAATAAATTATTTTTGTTCACTTATTAGTTTATTTTTCAAAATGCCTTAGATAAATTTGAGAAACTCGTTATCTCCAATATTCTCCTTAATTATGAAATAACAAAGAACCTTTCTTATGCAAATGAGAGCATCGTCAAATTAAATGAATTACTGAGGCTCCCTTCCTATGTGGCCATTGCATCGTGTCTGCGAAAAAATTTATGAACTCCCATTTTTTGACACTCTACATTTCCGACCATCCAAAAAAAATCGTCTGGTCGTCTTTGCGTATGTGCGCCCTCACTATAACTCTAGATGCTAGTGCTGATCGACTTATGGTTTTGACTTTACTATACTATCATTTCTTAAAGCCGCACAGAACGCATTTTTTTTTCGAGCATGGCACCGTTTGCTGATTCTTATGAGAAATGATCCTCTGAATCTGAATATGCTTCCCGTTTTTCCCCATCACCCACATTTTTCTGGGGAGGCCCACCCCTCCTATTTTTATGACGTTTCCTTAATTTGGAGGAATGAAAATGATTATTTTAGCCTTTACATTTCTTTTGAGGAGCTAGAGAAGTTCTAAAAGATGAACATTTATATAAATGGATAGGTTTAGGAGGATTTACCCCCTTAAATTGAAAACATAATATAATATGATTGACATTTAGGTTCTTTCGCTATGGTTTCACTTATTTTTTACATATTTCAGTTTCCAGTCCCCATCATCTGCTCCCAATCACTCTTAAATAATAAAAATATATTATAGCAACAATATATGACAACAATATAAGTACAGCAACAATATATGTTACACTACTATTACAAATAACAACAGCTAGTAGAGTTAAAATCAGCAGGGAATTATCCAAAAATAACGATAATGATCTGAAGAGGCTTCATCACAGGCGAAGAACGGCCAGAGATATCCATAGAGGAATTGGAGGAAGCAGCGGACAAGATAAAGGAACAAAAAGAACCAAAAAGAGACGGAGTACTACCAGGTGTTCGTTAAGCATAATCCTCAGAACATAAGAATCATAAATGGATTACTGAGAGAGAATAAGAAATTTCCAATAGACTTCCAGAAGGCTAAGGTGATGTTTGTACCGAATGGCATCGCTGATACTTTATTTCGAAGATCAGATATACAGAACAATCTGACTTATATGTGGATATCCGTAAATAGGAAACCCTTTCGATTGCACATTGTTTTAACTCGGACCTTGCTTGAGAATTTTGGTTAAAAAAGTCCCTGTCAAACATTTGTCACAGGAAAAGCGGTGGAACAGATGATGTACAGTATCTTGTTAAATAGGCGAACTATTAATTTGACACGTACCTACCAAATTAGAATTTAGAAATATTCAATCGTTCCAAATATCTTACAGTACAAGAGCCCACTGGCCATCATCTGTGCCAACTCTTTTTCTGTGCCAAATGCTTAACAGGGCCTTTTTTAACCAAAATTCTCAACCAAGGTCTGAGTTAAAACAATGTGCAATCCTTTAAGTGTGCAGTCCTTTAAGGGTTTATGTTCCCATATCAAAATTAATTAATTAATGAAAGCTGTCTCTTAGAGCGTTGTCGGTCGAATATACACCTCATGCAGAATTATGATGAAAACATATCTATATACAACTTATAAATAAAGACACAAAAAAATACAAAATACTTGGAAAAAAGTATAAGAAAATAGCAAATTTAAAGCTCGTTATTTAATCTATCGTTTATTTAAAAAAATAAATAATCTTTTTACTTTTTTGTGTCCTTCTGTAGTTTTTTTTTTAAATTATTAAATGGTTTTCATTATATTTCGTTGAGAGAAAGTTCTATTTGTCTTTTAAATTTTACAAAAGTTTCATTTAAAATTTTGGTGCCTGCAATGTGTAACTTCTTTATCCCATTGCTTTATTTTTGAAAGATAATTGAAAATGGTCTTTGTATCTTCTTGTATATTAGTAAGAAACTTCAAGTGCGTGATACCCCCATTCCAGTGATTCTAGATTTCATAGTTATCTAAAAATGTATGCTTCTAAACGTCAATAACAATTAAAAAATCTCTGCAAGCATTTTCTGTTGTTCAGTTTTGCTTCTTTCGATGTAGGATATTTATCTTTTTCATCGAAATTTGACATATAGCTTAAATGTGTTTTTTCTGAATCTAAGATGATATTGCAAGCATTTTTTGTGTGGGTGAAAGGGTTAATATACAAAAAAAAATTGCACCTGGTGAAAAATGATCTATTTTATGAAATAGTTGTAAAATTGGAAACAAAAGTCGAAAAATTGCTTTCAAAATGTTTGTATGACTCTTAACTAAGAGAGTATGCTTTTGCAAACATTTTTTATTAAGTAGTTTTACCCCATTCGCTATAAATTAGACTACTTTGACAATCATAAACAGGTGACTTTTTATTTTTTAAACTGTGAATTGTATATCTTACTTCTGTTTCGGAAAGAAGGATTTGTGATTAATATTTTTGTTGTTGTTGTTGTTGTTGTTGTTGTTGTTGTTGTTGTTGTTGTTGTTGTTGTTGTTGTTGTTGTTGTTGTTGTAACTTGGATCTTTTTTATTTTGTTTTCCGTCAGTATTTACAAAGAAATTATTAAAAGTTTTTGTAATTTCTCCTGGATTTGTCCTTCGTCATCAGTATCGTTTTTAATATTGCAAATTTTTTTCCTGTCATTAACTTTTAACATTTTATTATTGGTTTTCCAAAGTTTTTCAGTTATTTTGTTCCATTTCGTATCTCATCTAATAATATGCTTTTGTTGCGTCATTTATTGTATTCTCCGTTTCATTTTTAAATGTGATGTAACATTTTCGATAATCTGATTTTCTATTTCTTTTTGAATTTAGGTATAAATTATTTTTTTTTAATATTTTTATTAACTATTCTGTTATTTTTTTTACGTTCGCTATTTTTTGTTTTAATACGTTTAGCTGAGTTTTGTTACAATTTCCTATTATTTTGATAAAATTTGTCAGTTTCAAAATTTTGCGTTGGATGAAGTTCATTTTCACTGTATTTGCGTCATGTATTGAGCCAATCAACTTTTAAAAAATAATTTTTTGAGACATTTGTTTTCGACTGACTATATTTGGATACTTAGGTAATAAAATTTGTAATAATATTATATAATGATATATAATTTTAGTTGATATTATTATGGGGATGACTGTTTCGTAATAATATACATATATCTTACTTAAAAAAGTAGTAAATTGTTTGTGATCGTTTTTTTCTTTCCACCTACCCCACAGTTCTCTCGCTAAAGTCGAGCAATTTCTTTTATCCCTTTCACCGAAATGCACCACCGTCGGCGGGCGGCGCGGCGGTTGAGACCGAAATAAAAAAAGGGTGCACCTTCTTTCACCCTTGCCTATTTTTTATTCCGAATATATCGATTCGAAGGTCAATGCCACTATTACTACGATTTTCGTGTCTTGCCTAGAATGGGTACGAGGTGATCAATTTTTTTTTCGGTGATTGATAACCGGATAAAAAGGGATAGTGCGGAAGAATGAGTGTGCAGACGAGAGGTAGGTGGGTTAACATTGTAGCTATTTGTCAATGAAGATCGTCATGATTATAGAGTGGCTGATTATTTTTATATTTTCTTGGAAAATATAGGAATGATTTTTTTTCGACCTTGAATTTTCGACGGATCTTTATGTTTTGAGGTGCCATGAATCTGTTTTGACCGTTTTTGCGATGATGAATTTTATAGTAAAAATGTCGGCAGTGTCAGTTGTGTGAAAAGAACGTTCCATAAAAACCCTAAATAAAGCAGACACAAAGTGCACGTAAAAATTTGAAATATATACCAAACGACGCAGAAAAAAAGAAGATTACTGTGAGTAGAAAAAAATTTCTAATAATTACTGAAAACTGCATTTATTTATACATTTACGCAAAATTCTTTTGAGATCTTTAATAAATCAACAAAAACTAGTACTTGTCGATGATTCGATATCAGTATTATAAAAATGAGCAATATGACAAATGATGAATTATTGGAAAAAAATGATTTAATGTTTGATAAAAAATTGGTTCTTTAAAAAAATATATAAAAGAAGAAATAAAAAAATAAGTGAGTTAGCAGACTGCAAAGTAGAGAAATTAGAAAATAATATCGAATATCTTGAGAAGCAGTTAAATTATATAGAACGAGCTAATAAATAAAAACAACATCGCTATCTTTGAAATTAAGGCCGAAAAAAGTAAATTACTTGAAGCAACTTTAAATGCATTAAACCAGGTCTTGGGGGAAAATTACATAGACTCGGGACCCATTATTTTACAATTCATCTCTTACAAAAGAAATAACTTTTTGAAGGTCTCCACAAGTTTAAAGGAACTGGAATATCCATTACTAATAATCTAAATCCGAAAAGCAAAAATTATTGGTATATTTCTTAAAAAAAGCCAAATCTAAACTTTGAAAAAATAGCTTAGAACTGTTGTCTCCCAGTTGTAGTTTAATAAACACAAAGTAAACATTTTTGATTGTACTAAACCCATTATTGAAAACTTATAAATTTTTTTAGTACATACTTCGTTGAGGCAAGTAGTATAGAAAATGTGGAAACGAATGATGATTATAAAAGTAGGTAAAAACAATGTAATAAGCAACCGAAGTTGCAGTGTACTAGAAGTAGAATTTCCCAAGGTATCTTCTAAAAAGTAAGTTTTCACTTCTTTTACAAAATTAAATTATATCAATCTACGTCCTGCACTAGTGTGAAAGCTTAACTAGATGGAGATTTCTAATACTATATGAAGAAAAGCCAGACACAAGTAACTACATGCATGTGGATGCTAGTATCAAGAAAACTAGGTCTAATAAAAAAGACCAAGCTTAGACGACATACTCTAAAACAAACGGAGTCTTACAATAGATCTGAAAAGGTCGCGGTGGACACGGACAAATAATGTACAACTCCTTTTAAATCTAATATCTAATCTACCCTTATTTTTGACAAAAGCGTCGTGACATACCACTCATATTTTGGTAAGCCCTTTTTGTACAATTAGCTATCGCATCGGAATTTTTAATCATTTTTACATAAAAATCGTCAGTATTCTAAGAAATTCTTCATGTATTCGTTTAATTGGGCATTTAGAAGCAAATTGATATGAAAATTCCACACCTGTAATTTTGAACCAATCAAAATACGTGTTTTTGACAGATCACCATGGCAACGGAGGTATTTTAGTGGAAATTTTTTTCTCGTGGGGTACCCAACAGCGAATTATACTGGAAATTTTTTGACGTTTACAATAACAGACCATTTTTGACAGACTGGTTTTTATTTGTTCACGTAATAGGTTTAGTTTTGATACATTTTAGTTACAATGCTAAGGTGTTTTCTATATTCTTCGGCCACTTCTTTTCTTCTTAATGGCGAAAATGCAGGACTTTGGATGCTTTGAATTATGTGTCTATGTCTAATAAAATATATATAATATTTAGACACTAATTTATTCACCTTTTTCCCATTCAGCACTTTGAATTTTGCGTAGTTTAGGTGCAAATATTCGTGGACAATTCGGAACAAATTTTCGTTTTTCAAGTTGGAGCCACAATCCTCTATTAATCCGAGTAAGTAAGTCATGGTGCAATGATTGATCATTACATCAGACAATTTCACGCATATTTTGCATAGCGTATGATTTTCAAATCGATTCATTTCTAAACAAATAGGTAATTTTGTTGGTTTTACTTGTTGTGCAATATTCTTTATCGCAACAAAACGCGAGTTATTTAATGTTTTGAACTGTCAAAATACAATGATCACAGCCTCCTACGATTGATGCTTGCTGACGCTGGTTATGAATTTCATACCATTTTAAAGCACTTGTAGTTATTCAAAACTTACGTAAAATTAAAGAATATACTATTTTCTATTTTCAAATGGTATTCCCATGCAACTACAATGAGTAGAAATAAGCAATTTGAAGGCCTAAATAATTGCAGCGAAACATTTTTTTACGTCGGGCCGCTTGACAACTTCAAAACTGAAATTATATTCGAGGTTAGGGTCTCACTTAGTTACCATGACAACTCAACAATCAAGGCGACAACACCTTTTATGTTTCACTGGTGACTTGGAGAAAATAATTTGCATTGTTGAGAAACGAAAAATAAATTTTAAAAATATTTAATTTTCAACCATAATTCGGCGTGGAATTTTCTTACTGAATACCACGCGAGGTCAAATTAATATCAGGAAATTTTTTCTGACTCATGAATATTTTTAGAAAATTTCCCTCGTCTGCGACTCGGAAAATTTTCAAAATATTCATGAGCTCGAAAAAATTTCCGGAAATAATTTGACCTCTAGTGGTATTACTAGTGAAAATATTTTGGGTATTATTCGCGCTCATAAGGAGCCTATATAATAATTGCAAATGGTTACAACGTTGCCAACTATCAGTTAAAATGTTGAATATTGCATGAAACCATGGAAGTAACTCTTCTTTTGAAATATCAGGATTCAATTTCAAGACAAAATATTCAAAACGAAAAACCCCCTTGGTTTATCGAGGAACATAATGATGTTCTCATATGCGCGGGGTACTGCCTAAATATAACCAATGGGTTTTGAATTGTAAACAATTTTACTGCAGGTAAATATACTAAATATTTATGGTATCTAATACCGACCAATTTCAAATGAGTTTTTTGCATGTAGTAATTATTAAGGTAGTTCACGCGTGACAGTAGTACACAAAAATATCGCCTAAAGTTTGAGATTATCAAGGCTAAAAAATGTTATTTTTGTAAGAGACTGTACACAGTAAAAAATTAATTTTTTAAGAACACGTCACGAGGTTATAACAACCTCTTAGCTGATCGAGTGTAATTCAGTGATTCTGAACTAACAATGTTGCCAAGTTGTAATCATTGTACCCCATTACGCGTCGACTGCTTTAAAAATATTTTTACTTTAAAAATCCTATCTTTTTACCAAAACACACAAACAATTCAGCGGTTTTTTTAGAAAATTTTATAACTTCTTGATTTACAATACATTATTTTTAAAAAATATAGTAAGAACCATTTTCGAGATATCTTGAAATAAATGCATTGTTTGTGTACATGACAGGCTTCAAGACTCTTAATTATGTATAATTTGATTGTTAATATCTCGTTTCACTGACGGTCAAAAAAAATTTTTTTTTAGTTACGTAAAAGACACTTCCATTAACCTTATATTTCAATTTTATTGAATTAGACAATCCAAATCACGTGACTTTAAATGGTGGACCCTTGGCAAAAACAGCAAAAGTAAGTGCTTCCTTTGACAAAAACACCTCTGTGATGTTATTAGTCCAAGTTTGCATTATTTTTTTTTGAGTTTTTATTTGATGTGTTTTTATTTGATGTGTTTTAATTTAAAAACGTCATAATTTAATATTTATTTTGAATACATGAATACTAATTTATGACTTTTAATAACAGTGAAATACTAATGAAAAAGTCAGGTTAAGAGACTTTGTTGTTTTTGCCAAGCATCGGCCATTTTTATACATTCTGACAGGATGTTGGATTGCCTAATTCTTAAGAAAATCCGTTTTATGAATGAACTACCTTAAATATTATTTAAAAAAAATTAAAATAAAGACTTAACATCTAAATCTTCAAGCTTATTTTTAATTATATTTAATATAGAACTTAATTTTTAAATAAAATGTACATATTTATTATTTATTAAAATAGCCATCTATCCAAATAAAACCATTTTAAATTAGGAATTCTTATTATAGGTATTAAAAAATATATTATCAGAAAATTTCAATCGACGTTGCCAATTTTAATTTAGTCACAACACTTCATGCATTGTCAAAATTTTTAAAATAGAGAACAAACACAATACCATTATTTCTTCTGTTCCCTGTAACTTGTGTACGGTAAAATTTTGCTACAATACTTTGTAAATAATAAAGTTAATTAATCTCCGTATTTGTGTTTAACTATTTTTGGTTAATAAATAAAATGCTTTAATTTATTTTATTTCATTAAAGAAGAAATATATAGTCAGAAATACGTATAATATTCTTGCTTCACATATAAAACGGGTTCCTCACAATATTTTTCTATTTTCTTTTCTCCTTCATCAGTCAAGCTTTAGAGTAGGTAAATTTACAAAATTAATAATCCTATAAAATTTAGTAAATATTATACAAAAGGACAAGCCTGTGCTTGGTCTATGTAGTATCTCAATACTGTGAAATACTATTCTTACATTGAAAGTTAAAAAGTTACGCTATAAAACAATATTTTTAAAATCATGTCCATCCACTTTCATCTAGCATTTTATAGTAATTAACAATATATAATCCCTTCCATACGGTACGGCACTGCCAAGTTTTCCGTTTGTGTACCTTTCCTCTCTCCCCGTCTAGATAATCATTAATCCACTACTTCCACGAGTAAGGCGTATCTATCCTAATACATGATCGAATGTTGCACCTTTCGACAACGTTATTGTGCAGAGCTTTGACGAGCTGGAGGATGCACATTGGGTCTAATAAGGCCTTAATCCTCCTTACAGATACTGCTTAAGGAGGTCCTTTCGCCATCAATGTTAAATAAAAAATATTAGATTATGACTAAAATTAATTTTTTTCTAATAGTAGATGTCCTTATTTATCTAATAGTGAACTTTTAACTATACCTTACCGTGCAAATTCAACAACAATTTTCGAATTATAATTAATTTTACTATTATTTATTGATTAGATGGAGTAGAAAAAAACTAAAAATAAGGTTTTTGAAATATTTAAGTTTTGTTTTTTACAATAAAATATATAGGTTAACGTGGAATTTATTGAGAAATTAATATTAAAAAATCACAAAAAAAATTTCAACTAGGTTACTTCAAATTTTTTTTTAATATTAATTTCTCAATAAATTCCAAGGTAACCTATGTATTTTATTGTAAAAAACAACACCTAAATATTTCAAAAAGCCTATTTTTATTTTTTTTCCACTCCATCTAATCAATAAATAATAATATAATTCGAGAATTGTTGTTGAGGTCTTATTTTCTCGTAAGACACTGTACAAATACTCACATTTAAAAAAAAAAATTCTCAAAAATTTGCACGGTAAGGTATAGTTAAAAGTTCAACATTAGATAAATAAGGACTTCAACTATTAGAAAAAAAATAAATTTTAGTCATAATATAATATTTTTTATTTAACATAGGTGACGAAAGGGGTGGCGAAAGGACCTCCTTAACTTGTTGTATTACTTTCGAAACTAAAATAAAAACTCAAAACACATAATAAAAATGTATTAACAAGAATCAAGATCAAAAAAATGTGAGACCAACAAAAAAGATTTACGTAGTTATGATGTTGGGATGGTCCGAATCCTATTTGATCTCAGGAATTTATTCCTAAATTTCCTTCATTATTTTCATTTTTAATTGCAATTATATACCTACCAAAAACTTTCCGATTATCTTTTATTCAAAACTGTACCTCAAACGCATATAACTAGATATAGTATAGCCATCAGTACTGTACAATGAATAATATTATTCTTAACCGAATGATTTAAATTTAAAACATTTATGTAAATTTTTGGAGTCCAATATTGGCTAACAACGATGTAATAAACTTTTGGTCAAAACATTACACCCCTTTTCTAAGAACATTTTTCATACATAATGAGCTTAGGATAAAGCCCTAACTGGATTATATTTTAGTGCCATTTGAGATGCAAATTTGTAATCAGGTATGAAACCCAAGTTTTAGGTATGGTCAGTATTTACCCTTTGAAGGTACCGCATAATTTTGTTTTAATTGGAATGTTTCATAAAATTTCGTTTTTCGGATAGATAACGTAACCGAAAAGTAGAAAATGTAAAAAAAATGTACACATATTATTAGTGACAGAATCTTTTCTATATTAGCAGCATGGCAACTACCTACTAGATCTAGTGTCCTTATTGAAGTTTAGTTGATATGTCAAAAGGTAGTATTTTTTAATTATTGGGAAGTGACATTCTTATTGAAATAAAAGATGCCTAAATTAAGCAAAAGGGAAGAAAAGAAAATGAAAAATCAAAACTTTTTAAGAAAAATATTAGAATTAAAGTATGAGCTTTTTGGTCAGTTATCTACTACTATTAAGTACTAAAAAGTCACGGAAAACAGCATGGATAAATGTAAGAGATTATGCTGTTTCAATAGGTCTAATAGGAAGCGACAAAGAGTTCTGTTATGTACGCGACGCAATTTGGCCTAACCTAAGGTCCAGAACAATGGTAAGTGTTATCTTTATTTATAATACGACTACATAAATGCAGTTATTTACTTTAATTGTATTTCAATTGCATTCTATGAGATATCGCCACATTTTAGAATTAGTTTTTAATACATAATGCTTTAACAAAGCTTATTCATCATTAGTGTGTCTAAATAATGGAAACATTGTAATAAAAATCCATCACATTAGAGCCTAAGGTGTATTATACCTTTTGGTACTGTAAAAGTTCTGATTATTATTTTAATTTTTTTATAACACAGGTCTGCAACAAAAAAATGATCTCAAATATAATCAGTAACTTTTATAAAAATTTTAGTGCTGATTATGAGAAAATATTTAAAAATATTCCATCAAATACAGTTTTGCAAATATTTTCAAAGAAGCTGTTATATTCTACGGGCACTTTGGCCTTTATAGTTATGCATTTTTTCAATATTCTATTGTGTATAATATGTAAACCATGCCATCTTCTATCTGCTTATTAAAATTTAGAAACTTTCGCGTAAAATTTAGTTTTTTACCCAAAATACACCATTCTTGTGAGATATTCTGAGGTGGCCGAAAAAATGAATTTTGTTTTTGAAATCAGAACTAAAAAATACACTATAAATCAGTTATTTGGACAATTTTTAAAATATTTTTTGCATCCTGTGTAATTAATGCTAATAGTTTTTAATTATACTATTGAGCCGTCCTCATTTGTAAAGCATATAAAAGATTTTTATTTGAATACAGACAAAAATTGACCAATCAAATAAAACTGGCGCACAAGGAGGTTCTAGTGATAGAAATAATTGGAAAGAAATCTCCTGTTGTTTAAGGAATTGGCGTATCCGATTCAATGGAAACTGTTTCCGAAGTTAAAAACATTACCGAGGACTTTAGTTATTCTATGCCCAATGAAAACGATGATAATGGCACCACAAAAAGCAAGTGCTCGCTTCAACAAAGTTCATGTAGAGATAATACTATAAAGTGACTAAAATTATTTTAAAACAAGTCAACCTAGTTTCTAATTCAGATGATTACATATATTATTTTTGTAAGTAAGAAAAGAGCTATCGTTCAGCAACCAGATGATGCTAAGAACATTCAATCTCTTAAAATAAAGGAACTTCAGCTTGAGGTTCGGAAGTTGGAACTGGAAGTTTGGGAGAAAGAATGCCCACTTAATAAACATTTTTTTCATACTATGAATATTGAATCCTCCAACTATATCAGTGGTTGCGAAACACAACTGGGAGAGGTTATGATTGTAAATTCTACTGATTGTGACGAAGGGCAGTTTGTTTGTGTTAAAGAAAAATAATGATATTTTAATATCTTTAAAAGCATTATAATAAAACGTATGTTACACTTTTATTTATTTTATTACTATAACTGATGAAAGTTTAATAAGTAGCTACTTTTCAAATGCCTACCAATTTATTATTTTGCAGAACAAAAATATATACAAAATAAATTTTCCACTATGCTGAACAATAAAATGTTTTCTTTACATTTATAGATATTATTTCAGGCATTCCGAAAGTGATTATAAAAGTAATATAATGTTTTCTCGCCACCTGCTTCTCTAGCTAATTGTTCGCCGTCGTCTACCATCTAAACAATTCTTAGACTCAAAATTACTGACGCTAAATCTAGAAAAAACAAAATACTTACCCATCAGTTGCAATGCAGGTGAATTACTAGAATTTCAAAGTTTAAAGATCACTAGCAATGGAAAAGTGTATAATATTTAATCTGAAAAAGAATATGTGTCTTGGCGTGTATATTGATAGACATTTAAAATGGGATTGTCACATAAATTATACAATTAAAAAGCTACAAATTATTCTCTATAAATTTAAATTTTTAAAAAACATTTTCCCCTAGAACAACTTCGAACTTTATACTATTCTCTTGTAGAAAGTCATATACGTTATGGTATTGTAGCATGGGGTAGTGCTCTGCATAGTCACATTAATAACCTAGAAATAATACAACGCAGATATTTGAAATTAATAATAAATAAAAAATTTAGATACTCATCAGATATACTTTACGAAGAAAGCAAAATATTAGATATAAGACAACAAGTGTACTTTGTTTCCACCAATCTAAAATATTTCCCTACTAGACTCACAGCTACAATACCATCTCATACTTACCTAACCCGGAATAGAATAAACCATATTGTACCCTTGGTGGAAAGATCTTTAACTCAAAGGTCTTTTTCATATCTAGGGCCTAAGATGTATAATCACTTACCAGAGGAAGTGCAATCCAAGGTTACTTTCCATTTGTTCAATAAATATTTAAAAATATTTACTTTCAATACCCCAAGAAAATATATTTCAGATCTAATTGAAAATAAAACCTAAAAAGTACTCACTATTATTTATGAAGGATCGATGTTTTCGTATTATAATTTATCAAGTAATATTTATATCAGACAATTCGATGGTATGATCCATTTCTCTTTCTTTCCTTATTTTTTTTAGTATTATTATTATTAGTATTATTATATGTATATTATGTATGTTATGTATTACAGTATATCTACTCTATATTGCGTAACAAGTGTTAAGTCACTTAACGTAAGCTAATTTATTCATTTCTCTTTTTTTTTTCTGTATCAAATGTGTTTTATAGGTACTATTTTAATGAATAAATTATTATTATTATTATTATTATTATTGAAATAATCTCTGAAGAAAAACAATACATTTCCTGTTATTCCATAGTCTTCCAAAATAGATAACAGTGTTGAGTGATTAACAGTATCAAACGCCTTCTTTAAATCAAGTGAAACAATGATAAATGCATTGCCTTCATCCACATGATGTCTGATGTTGGTAATCATATCTGTGACTGCCGACGTTGTGCTACTTCCACTACGAAAACCATACTGTCCCTTGTACAAAAATTTTTTTTTCAAGATAGGAAACAAGCCTTTGATTAATAAAATTTTCTAGGACTTTGGAGATAAAACTTAATAGAGATATCGATCGGTAGTTATTAGTGGAAGTTCCTAGCCCTCCTTTAAATGATGATAAAACTTTAGCTACTTTTAGTCCATTGGAAATTAAAGCATGAGTGAAAGTTAAGTTTATTAGGTTACTTAAGATAACCGGTACATATCTCGTTTTTAAAATGTTTGATCAAGTCCCCAGAGATACCATCAGCACCACAGGCTTTTCTCGATTTTAACTCTGAAATACTTTGTTGATTTCTTGAGGGGTAGTTAACTCCCATTGATATAGTTGTTAACGGTTTATAAGTCTAGGTTTCGTGTAAGTAGACTCCGGGATATTTTCTGCTAAGGCTTTACCTATTTCTGTAAAATGGGTGTTAAGAATATCTGCAATTTTCTTAGGAACTTCTATAGAGTCATCTTCTATTTGTAGTTTATTCACTGTGTTTTGTTGCTTTGATATTTTATTATGAATTAACAAGTTTAACACTGACCATATTTTTCTTGGATTACCCAGGGTACTTGTTAGCTGATTGTGATAATATAGTTTTTTTGCATTAGACATAGCTGATTTCAAGATAGTTTGACTGTTCTTGTATTCACTGTGAAGGAGAGCACTATTGGGAAAAAACTTATGCCTTTTATGACACGTATCTCTGTGCTTAATTTGGTTATGAAAATGAATGTTAAACCATGGACAACTTTTAGTTCTAAAACGGTCTTTATATGTCCTACAGGTGGTATTGCTTTGGACTGTTCTCACTATTTTATCACACAAGACATTTGGATCCTGCCACACAGTGTTAATTATACCTTGAAGATCTCTTCTACATGCTAACCTATTTAACTTAAAACATTTATAATATTTTTCATTGCTAATTGAATTGCATTATTTTTCTTGCAATATCTGTATTCTATGATCGCTTAAACAGTAATCAGTAACAGCCACATTACTGGAGTATCCATCATTTAACAAAACATAATCAATTAAAGTTCTTGAATTATTCTGCACTCTAGTTGGAATACTATCATTTAAATTAATAAAATTTAGTGAATTAATTAGGTAATCAAGGTTTCTTTTGTACATATCATTTTTATCTAAACAGTTAATATTAAAGTCTCCCAAAATAAAAGTTTTCTTTTTATGGTTATTGATATTTTCTAACTTTTCTTCTAAAACGTTTAAAAAAGTGTTTTTTTTTCAAAATCTTGAGGTCTATATATAGCACCTATAACAAAGTTCCTTTGTTCTAATCTTATAAATAGCATATAGAACATTTTTCACTTAACCTGTCAATTTCTGGGAAATTGTAGCCTTTTACTAGAATGCCAACTCCACCTCCCGTTTTATTTATTTCTTGATTCATAAATTGCATTATAATCTGGCAAATTAAAATAGTTTTCCTCGCCAGGAGAAAGCCACGACTCTGTAACAAGTTTACTAAGTTCTTCAATTTCATCTAACTTATTACGTACTGAGCGAGCGTATAAATATAGAAAAAACAGGTTGATTTGCTTAATTTTTAAACTCATTAAGATTGTTATAAAAATTTGGGACTTGTATTAGTCATTTTTAACCGACTTCAAAAAAGGAGGAGGTTCTCAATTCGTCGCAATATTTTTTTATGTATGTTCAGCGATAATTCTTTAATACGGTCTCCGATTTCAATGGTTCTTTTTTCGTTAGAAAGGGGGTACTTCAGGGGTGGTCCCATATAAATTTGGTCAAAATCTAATAATTGGGTCCATGAGAAAATCCTCAAACTCTTCATTTTTTATGTATGTTTAGCGATAATGCCGATTTATATGATTCTTTTTTTGTTAGTAAGGGGGTACCTCAGGGATGGTCCCATATAAATTTGGTTAAGATGTGGTGATGGCATCTGCACGTTTTTGAAGTCGGTTTTTTTAATTTTTTAATATCTAATACTTGTAATAAAGTTTTATTCAACAGTCTGTAGTTAGTTTTTTGTTTACATTAGTTATTAATTCCACATAGAAGATCTAAGTGTTCTTTCTTGTTTATTTGAACTAAAGGTTCACCATCATATTTTCCACTTTTCCATTTTTTAACCACAAGAATTTATAATCATCATTCTTTTTTAATTTGTATGCCATGTTATCTTCAATTGCCTAATCCGACTATGTATACTGGACATTGTTTTAGGAGGGGTAAAAATTGTAAAATTGAAAAAATTCTGCTCCGAGCAGGATTCGAACTTGTGGTCTCTGGGTTACTGTCCGAACAAACATAACCATTTAGACCACCGGAGCGATATACTATTATACATCCAGTAAGATTGGCTAGAGAAGAATTGTAATAAAAGACTGCATAACCGATTTTTAGTCGAATCTAACTCCAAAAATAAACAGGATGTCGCTCCAGCGGTATAATTTGATATGGCGTCGGAACGGTAACCAATTTTCCAACTTTACCTTGGTTTATTTCTGAATTTATTTAACTAAAAATTAGCTTGAAGGAGATGAAAATAAAAAAGGCTAAAAATTTTACCACTACGCCTTGTGATATATCAAAAGCCGTCGTGTCGTGTGTGCGAGAGTGTGTATGTGGTTGGGTAGGGATGGCGTAGGGTGTCTTGCAAAACGAAACTTCAACTTCTGATTCCTTTTCTATTAAAGAATTCGAAAAGTGGAATCGTGTGGCAGGCAGCAAGAGAGCGTCATATGTAACTTAAGGGGATTAAGGCCCAATGTCTTTCACACTTCCACAAACATTTAATTTTTTTTTTAAATAATTTTTAAGTAAAATATGGAATGGTATAAAGTATGAAATACATAAAAATTTATACTGAATTAGGTCAAAAATTCATCAGTTACTGGAAAATAACATTAGTAGTTCACATAAAATTGCTTCTTAAATAGAAAAAATTCAGCTCTAAAAGGCAGATTATAAAGGAGAATTTTTGGTAATGAAATTAAAAAAGGCGTTTGACGACAGCGCCAAATAAAATATGTACTAAAGGGCGACTTTGCGTGTATCGACAGTAACATTTTTAAAAGAATTCGTAAACAAAAAATGTATTTTTTGGTTTTAATAAAAGTATATTGATGAAAAGATTCATATATTATTATTATATATTTTAGTATATTTAATTAAAAAATTATTAAAACGTGCACAGAATAGGTAATTAGGCATCAGTATTAACGAGAAAAGTGTATGAAAAGTGCATAATGAAAATAAAGGTTAATGTCAAACGTGTATTCAAAATTTATTCCTAACAGAACAGTTGTAATATTGCAATATTTTTGAGTGCAATTATACTTGTTTTATTCATTTTTTAGTTTGCAAGAAAACAGAATTAATTTAATTTCTAATCAGTCAGTGACAAAATTGCATTCCAGATAGAGACAATAATCAAAGCAAAAATTTCTGAACATGTACTTTAGGAATTTTGAAGAACGTCGTAAAAAAATAATAATATTAATAACACCTTTCAGTTTTCTGATGTCTGCTATTTTCAGTAGGTATTCATCATCCTAATCCTCATCATCCTCAAACAGCAATATTAATATTTGTTTTGAAAACTTTATTCAAATGCTCGAATATATTTCGGATAAATACAACAATCATCGTTGTCTTCGGGGACTTCAATATTAATATTAAAAAAAGAATAAAATATTCGGGGCCAGTGGTTTAATATTTTGCAGTATTTCGGATTGTCAATAAATATACAGGACGTTATTAGGCCAGCTTCAAATTGCTGCGTCGACAATATTCTTACAACCCATACTTGTAATGTAGTAACCCGGGGGTGTTAAACTTAAGAGTTTCTGATCATTTACGTCAAATTGTAGATCTTGATTATGAGATTACTGAAAATACAAACATCAATAAATTTTAGAAAAATCTCGATACATTCTCTGGATAGTCTAAGACTCGCTCTTGATAAAACAAATTGGGATTTTTAGAAAATTCTGACTTCGAGGTACATCATTCAAGTGAAATCTTCTTAAAAACCTTTTGCTCCGTTGGTAGTCCTCATGTCATAAATTTTGCAATGTTTTTACGATATCAGTGAATTTTTGGAATAGTTAATGGCGTTACTAGACTGATCTGAGTTTTAAA